>JAOEHY010000448.1:0-44527 GCA_025447955.1 Psilopsiagon aurifrons | reverse complement strand
TGGTGTTATCAGCACTGTTCTCAGGCCACAAGTTAAAAACACAGTGCTGCACCAACTACTAAGAAGGAGAAAAATGATTGCTACTGCTGAACCCATGACAATGATTCATCAACAAAAGGATGTCCCAAAAAAAGGTGGCTCAAGGAACTTCAATAACGATGTAAATGAAACAGTTAATGATCTTGTTAGATCTAAATGCTGGGCCAAGGTTAGATATGCCTGATGGATTTGCTAATGATAATGATTTGGCTGACACATATACATAGGAGTCTAATGAAGATCTATTGCTTTCTGGTTTTCCCAGTTTTATTTAGTGAGGTTAAGAAAGCATTACTTCAAATGAGTTTGAATTAAAGTGCAGTGGCAAGCAACCTTGACCACGAATTATTTAAAATAATTGCCTCATCCACAGTAAAATTAGTAGCTAATTTGTGTCACAAAATACTGTAGTACCACTATAAATGATGGCATTTTCCAGTGAGGTGGCATAAAAGCAAATGTTTTCTGTTCCTTAGCTAACAAAAAGCTTGGTGCAGGCTCTGGTTTCTATATTATCAAGAGGGATTAGATTTAGCAGAGTGAAGACTTTAAAGCATTCTGCCACTCCACCCATGGTAAAAACATAAAAGGGAGCTTATTTGGGAAGTTTTGGTTGATTTAAGCCACTTGGGACAGGCTAGTTTCATGTGATGCTCACAGGCAGCACTTTATCACATTTCTTTAGACAGCTGTATTACCTGAACGAGGCACTTTCAGTGGGCAACTCAAATATTGGGTGGGCTGAATTTCCTCTGGGGGTGAAGAGGGAAGCAAAGGCTGCTAACTTGCCTAAAGCATCTCTATCAAGGGTGTATAACGTGCTCTTCCTAAAGGCTGGAGTTGCAGCTGTGTTGCTGTGTGAAACCCTATTTCATGGCAACATCTAGGCCTGGAAGAATTGATGGTAACTGGCTAAACACCTCACTTGAGAACTGGGATCCACAGTCTGAGTGGTATGTCTGTAAAAGTAAACAGCAAAAGTTTTACTGGATTCACTCTTGCACTGTTGAACACACATGAAGGAGACAGCTGAAAAGGGGAAAGGAGGAGAATTGAAGTGACTCACCTGAAACCAACTCACCTGAAACCATTGGGTGACAAAGGGAGGAGAGGCAGGTATCCGGGTCTTGGTTTCCCAGGCCACACTGTCTTCCCTAACATGTCCCAGTGCCTGTTGTGGTATGTAAGACTAATATAGTAGAGCCTTTTCCTATGTATTTATTTGAAACCAGCTAGAGCTGTGTGCTCGAGAATGATGACTGTCTGGCATAACTTGTAACAAGTGCCATCATTGCTTGAGGCTTGTTACACTTTGAAAAATAATAACTTACAGTTTTTTATCCCTGTTGAAAAGAAGGCAAAGCTATAACAGCTATGGCATAACAGACAGAATTATTTTTGTCTGTTCAGTTGGCTGAGAGTTGTTTGCATGTATATATTTGTGTTTGTGTGGGTCTGGGTGTGTGTTTGTGTGTATGTGCCCATATGTTGGTAGTTTTGGTAGCAGATACCAATGAAAGCTCCTTAAGTAGGTCTCTGCATGCTTCAGGAAAGAATGATCTCCTTATCATCAGCTAAATAACAAAACCTCTCACACTTTAACATTGACAGGAAAGTAAGAGTCTTCATGTCACCTTACTAGTGAACAGCCAGCAACATCTGTAGTATTCAGTAGTAATCTAAAGAGATTTTAGACTACACTCATGCTAAATTTTGACCTCGTGTTAAAATAAACATCTATTTGTATTCAGTATTATAATAGGGAGACAAGGGGAGCTATTCCTGCAGACAGGTATTGTCTTTCTCTCCAAAGTTTTGTGTCTGTGATGAGGCCACAGTTTTCCAGTCTCACCCTCAAGCCCAGGGAACCAACAGGCATCCACATCAGCACCTCTCTCTACAACACTGACAGAGACTGCACAAACCAGCTCAGAAAAGGAGATGATTCTGCCCAGGAAATCAAACCCATCCACACTTCATTGTGCAATCAAATAATGTGTTATTCATTCTGTACAGAAGTATTACACACTAACATGCTGAACTTCCAATGATGCAATATGGGGAATCAGTGGCAGTGAGATGCTGCTCAGTTCCCAATGATGTGAGCAGGAGCAGAGGATATCTAACACATCCCAGGAAGATATCCAACACCTTCAAGATTTTATCTGAAGCTCAACATGCACTAGAAAGTCTTGTTGACAGAGTGCACTGGGGGCTGATGCAAGCTTGCTCTGCTGGTGTTTGGAGCCAAGAAAGTTGCATGACCATGTTAGTAAGGAACCAGTCAGCACTGGTAAGCCCTGCTGAGAGGCTAGGTGTGTTACTTCAGGCTTGGCACCCTGCTACCACCATCTCCTGCTTTTTTTTCACCTCAAAGGATAGGCACCATGGAGCTCCAGTCTGCATAGAGCAGCAGCAAGGCAAACTCACATCAGGAGATTGCATTTTTCTTCCAGGCTCTGTATGTGAGGCACACTTACAAGCTTACAAGGAACAGAAACATGCACTAACCCCTTGTTCTTGCCTGTAGTCAGCAAGGAATGCCAGTCTTTAAACCCTCCGGGACAAGGGGTTGGGCAAATCTACTGCTACAGACACAACCCTCTTCATGCACTTGTGCTCTTCACACATAAGGGAGTTGTAGGAGGACAGATTATCAAAGGCTGTATGTATCTGGGGTCACCAACATCAAGGCACTGTGAACTACTTCTGCTCTGTTTTACCCATGGTAGCTGCTTGGCAAATATCTGTCCCCACAGCACTGCGTACTGGCCGCTGTAGCCATGATTTCAAAATCGGCTCACTGAGATGGAATCGATCACTGGCTCCGCTTCCCCTGTACGTTTCTAAAATCACATCTTCTGCTGGAAAAACTTCTTTTCCTGACATGTTCCATATGGGAACAGGTACATTTAACTTACCATAGAGACAATGCACTAAACTCTGGTTGTCCTGTCTGGCGTCAGCAAAAAGCACCATTTTTACACCCTCAGCGTTTAAGGTTTGGGTGCATCTCATTCCCCAGGACCTGCAGGAACAGAGATCCTCATTAGGAAACAGAAGGAAGCATAAACTTCGGAGGACTGAAGTCAGGTGAAACAGGGTGCAGATCAGGACCAGGCATTTCTATCAGCAGAATGAGATAAGTAAATCCATAACAGTCGTATGCCCTCACTGCAAGAAGTCCCTCCTGACTGTGACCATTCCAAGGAAGCCTTTAGGCTCTGAAGAGGAGGGAGCACCCTTCTGGGTGGAAAAAAAAAAAAAAGTGGCAACACAGGTGCTTTTGCTGGGATGGTCTCAAGAAGAAGGGTCAAAGCTAAGACCACGGTCAAGACCATTATGTGGAGAACAATGGGGAAAGGATGACAAAACCTTTATTTTATTTTTTCTCATGCCATTAAACTGCCCTTATTCAGCAGCATCACAACAGTACTTACTTGAAAGTGGAATTCTTTCCTAGAAGCATTGTGCAAAATCCCTGCTAAGACCTTCTCAAAACTCTGCATTCAGTGTGTGCCTCTGAATGCTTTCCTCTGTGAATCACATTATCACTTGTCAGCCACTGCCTGAGGGCTGCCAGTGCCTCTGTTGCACCACTGATGTACTCAGGGATACCTCAAGGGGGAAAAGGGGAGCATGTGTCCAGGCAGTTGCTCATACCTACACGTATTCTAGGAACCCCATCACCTCAAGCTTCTCCAACCCCAAGAAGCAACGGCCTGGACTGCTGTGGGAATTCCTAACCACAGCTGGTTTCCACAAAGTAGCAGCAGTTGTAGCAATGGTATTGGGTTTGTGTGGCAAGGTTTTGGTAAGAGGGAGCTACAGGGCTGGCTTCTGTGAAAAGCTGATAGGAGTTTTCCCCATGTCCAATAGAGCCAGTGCTAGATGAATCCAAGATGGATCCACCACTGGCCAAAGGCTGAGCCCATCTATTATAACATGAAGTATTTAAGAAGGAGGAAAAGTTACTGCCAGGAGCAATTGCAGCTGGAGAGAGCTGGAGCGGAATGGGTAGAGAAAATTGGGAATCAAGTTGAGCCCAGGAAGAAGGGAGGAGTGAGGGGAAGGTGGTTTTAAGATTTTGTTTTATTTTTCATTATCCTATTCTGATTTGATGGTTAATAAATGAAACTAACTTCCCTAAGTCTGTTTTTTCTGTGACAGTAATTGGCAAGTGATCTCTCCCTGTCCTTATCTCAACCCACAACTATTTCTTTGTGTTTTCTCTCAGCTCAGCTGAAGAGGACAGTGATAGACTGGCTGTGGCGGGCACCTGGCATTTAGCCCTGGTCAATCCACCACATGTATGTTTCCAGAGACGTTGCTTTCATTGTTCCGAAGTTTTTAATCCATGTATTGTAACAGATGTGTCTCCATTGCAAGGCAGATGTTTTTCCCACATTGTGTTGCAATCCTTTTATCCAGACCAACAGACCTGCTGGAGCACAGCACATTTCCTTCCTTTCTCAGCACATGGGTTTTCTTCTGGTAGAGGGATTGTGCCTTGCAAGACGCCATTGCAAGATGCATGACACCAGGGCATGACAGGAGGGTGCAGCTCACATGGGTCTGGTTGTTCAGATGAACTCCATGATATTTCCATAAGCCTAAAGGCAATGGCAACTAGGGATGTCTAGGTCACATCCTGTTCTGCACACTAAAGAGGCAGACAGAGAAATTGCACAATGGCAGGACTGTCCCTAAGCCCCCCCTAAGCCCTCAAGCAACAGTACCTCCCATAAAACAATATGTTATATCTTGGAGTATATTGCATCTACTATTGCTATGAAAGGGTTAATGGGTTTAAACTTAAGCAGGGGAAGTTGAGGTTAGATGTAAGGAAGAAATTTTTTACTGTAAGGGTGGTGAGGCACTGGAATGGGCTGTCCAAGGAAGTTGTGAATGCTCCATCCCTGGAGGTGTTCAAGATCAGGTTGGACAAAGCCTTGGGTGACATGGTTTAGTGGGAGGTGTCCCTGCCCATAGCAAGGGTGTTGGAACTAGATGATCTTAAGGTCCTTCCCAACTCTAACTATTCTATGATTCGATGAAAGTCCCTGGGATATGTACATGTACCATAGTCCTTCTCAGTTAATTTGCCCGTAGTAAAGATCCATACTGTTATCACATATGTATCCTTGCAGCTCAGTGCTAATGGCAATGACACATTATTGGACAAAATAGTGAAATATAAATGTATTTGAATTATCCAGGTTCTTACATTTCACTGTCTTGAACCTTTGGGATGTCCAGTTTAATCTCTCCAGATTTCTTTAAACTGAAAGGGATGAGCTTCCCAGCCTTTTCTGTACTAGCTCAATCCTCAAGCCAGACACATGCTAGCTTGGAGCAAGCTCTGCCCCGAGGCTGTCCAACTTTTGTTGCTAGAAATGAGTGGCACCAATTTGTTGGGAGGGTTTTACCACAGTGCAGCAGGCACAAGCCATGCTTCCTGCATCTGGTGCTATGGGAGCGAACACTGCAAAGGTATGTCTGGAAACCAAGAGGGCTGTCTATACAGCACAAGACAGTGCTGAGCAGACAGCCAACAGAGCTCCTGCTTTCATAAACTTAAACAAATGCCAGCAGTGGATAGCTTCATAAAGCAATCGCTTATTCTTTTGAAAGTGCCCTAGCAACTTGTTTTAATTGTAAAGAAATAATCGGAAGGAATGAGTTTGAGAGAGTTAGTCTATTAATCATTTATTGTGTTATTTTTATATGGTATTGTGCTGCTGCTATGATATGTTAAATATTCCAGCTTGTTGTGTGGTCCCCAGGCCCAAGGAGCCCAAAAAATTAGATGGATTTTTCTAAAGTTCTCTCAGTGAGAAAAGTTCCAGAAAAAGTGAGAATAGTTCCATATTGTTCTATCTCCTTAGATGCAAAATCACCCCAGTTGACTGAGTATTCCCCTAACTGCACAATATTCTCATAGGAATTTTATCCACAGAAACACCCCTTTTTTTTTTTTTTTTATGAGGTTTTGAGCAAGAAAACTAACTGCAAGGTACAGCATCAGAATAAAAAGGACATTTTCTCAGGCCGTTGCAAACAGCTTTTAAGCCAGAGCAAAAATAACTTTGTCTTTCCCAGAGTGAGATCTGATAAAGACAAACATGGCCTCAACCTTCTTTATTAATGATTTGCAGTCAGTGTCAGGCTCTTTTTCCTATGAAGCATGTATAAGGTGGTAATCCTTCATTCACCCAAATGGATCAGGAAGAGCTCTCCCAACTCATGTTCATTCCAGACCTGTCATCTGAGGGACACCAAACCCTGCCACTGGTCTTGCAAAGCTTATGAAAGTCTGATCTGCTGTATAGATACCTACCTCCAGCCAAAGTCAGAAAAGATCAGGTTGCCTCCTGTCCAATCCAGGGACTAACTCTGGCCCAACAAAGACATTCTCCTTGCAAAATTATTATGCCACTGTTCTGACAGCAGCAAATACAGCTGTACACCTGAAATAGCTGCTGCTGGAGTGGGGTGGAAAACAGGCTTGTCACACGCTGAGAAACAGAGCTCTCCCCGTACTTTTTTCTCTGGCAGTTTTATCCAGAACATCAGGTCCCAGTGCATTAACAAATCAAAGCTGACTGCACTCAGCACATCTCAAGAAAGCTCCAAGTTACGGGAAACACCATTGGAACGGATGTCAGAATTACCAAGCCTCATATGAACTGGTAACACTGGAGCTTGCAAAAAGATTAACAAAAATCAGTTTCCATATTTAAAACTAAAACTGCTTTGGTCCAGAATCTGGGAATGAAAAGGTCCATGGGACTCTACATGTGTAGGGTTTTTTCTGCCTATAAATCAGTAATGTCTTTTTTCTTAAAAAACCCAAAATAAAATAAAATCTGGGATTGCAGTTTTCATGCCAACTTTTCACTCATACAGTCTGAAGAACCAAGTTTTGAAAGTGTATAATGAAGTATAATTTGGTGCAGTAAATTTTCAGTATTGAACATACTGTGAGAAATGGCCACTACAAAAAATATCTTGGGGATCCGACAATTCCAACAGCTCTTTCTCTGCTAAAACTTTTGGTTGATTTACAGTGAAGGCTTTGCCTGAAAATGGGATAAGAGGAGACTGCAAGGTTTTGTTTGGCTTTTTTTAATTCAATGGAAAAAATAATAATAGGATCCAACTTTCATTGAAGTCAATGGAAAACTCCTATTTGAGGAGCAGGCTGATTTTGGCCAAAGAGAAAACCCCAAATTCCATCAGTACAATCATTCTTTCGAGATCTTCAGGCAGGCTGAGTTGATGTAACCTGGGACAAAATTTGGTCATTATCCTGTACAGAATCACATCAAGTTTGTTACTCAGAGTTTCAAGGTGACCATAGGGCTAAGGCTGCAAAGTGCCTTTCAGTCACCTTTACCCATCCAGTGATGCTTGTTAAGGTCTGGACTGGAGAATCCCAACAAGCAGACTGGGAAGTGCTTACTGATTGCTTATCATAAAATATGCTTAAAAAAACTCAACTAACCAAACAAAACAGCAAAAAACAGCCAGATTTATGTGAAGGCATGATCCTGACTGGAGGCTTGCTACACCAGTAAGTTGAACCGATATTATAGGTTGTATGTACGGCAGAAGCTGTCTCATTCGAGTTCCCCTGGCCTTCAGGCTGGCAGGATGCTTGCCAGCTCCATCTAGACACTGCACAGCCCTGTCAGTTCAGCATGGTACTCCCACTAATGTTTCCTGCCTCTCTGCGGGACTTAATGCACTACACACGAGGCAGATGCATGGGCTGCCTGTGTTCTGGCACTAAGTAGGGCTAGACATACATTTTAACTCAAAGCATGACTCCTACAACAGGCAGAACATATGGTTTCCCAAGATGGGTTACATCTATCAGCTCAGAGCATGGCTCAGGTCTAGCTGCAGTAATTAGGCTGCAGCGCAAGGCACATGTAGGTGTGAGGATTAAGATGATTCGTGTTTCTGCCTGCATGTAAGCTTTACCTTACTAAGTCGGGTAAAAGAAGAGACTGCTGGAAAGCTGGATAACCACTCAGGTTTGCTTAGGTGTTTTGAGGTGGCTCTATTTGATGCTGGCTGGTGAAAATAGTTAATTACCGCCTAGAGTCAGAGTTGTCAAAGATTGACTCATTTCAGTCCTGATTCCTCCTGCCACCCATGTGCTCCTCACATCTGGAGCTGAACAAAGAATGAAATGTAATTTCTAGCCTATGCTAGAAACACACATCTTCTGTCATGCAAAAGGTTGAGGACATATTATTTTATTGGTTCCCTTTGGTAGTTAGAAACTTCTTTTATAGTAGGAAAACAAAAAATGCCAGGGAGCAGTCCTGGATAACACAACCGTATCATTGCTGCTGTTACTTTACTGGAATGGTCCTTGGCATGGATACAGGATGGAACAAGCAGCATTTTCCCAAGCTATTCCCAGGCACAGTTCAGAGGGATCAGAGATCAAGAACCTTTCTCATTTGGTAGTTTGCATACAGTCTTCCTGTTGAAATTACTGTTGTAGATGTAGCCACCACATCCATGTGGAGAAAGCTATCTTTATAACTGTATTATTGTGCAGAAGGGAAATGAGGTTAGAAGATGGAGGTCTACATCTAGATAGGTACCACTGGTGTTTATCTGTGGTGATGCAATTACAGTAGCATCTCCAGTCAAAAGAGATTTCAGATATCTCAGCTCTGATGGATTCTAGTCTCCATGCAGCTGAGGGGGAGAAATCTACTTTAGCGCTGTCTGACCATGGCTATAGCTGCCTTGGGCAAGATGCAATACAACTGAGGGAACCTGAACTTAGACCTTAAAGACCTTCTTTCTTCACCTCTGGTTCTCAACATACAGTGCCAACCATCCAAGACCTGGAATTCTCAGAGCAACCCCACATCTGCAGGTTTTATTGACTTCTGCTGGCTTCAATGTCCTACATGGAATTCCCAGAAAATAATGAAGAAAATATTAGCAGCTACTTTCAAAAATCTGGGGGGAGACTTTTGTGCAGCTTCCCACAGGAACTCTATGACAGAAACAGAGATAAAGCTACTCCTCTTAGATCACAGCCAATTACCTTAACCACAAGACTATCCCACTTCTTCCTGCTTCATACATGACATAGGCCTGCTTCATTCTCTATCCATCACAGATGCACTGAAGGAATCAGGAGTCCTGTGGAAAAATGTAGTAAAATGAAACAAATAGAGTGTCACATCCTGTATGTACTGAAGGTCGGACAGTGAAAGGTCTGTAGGCAACAGATAGGCTTTGCCCAGCCTAGAGGAAAAGTAATGTTTAGGTTCTATTTAATTAATATTGATTAATTCAGGCTAAGACAATATGTCCTGCATCCACAGCAAGAAATAGGATAATTTAAGCCAAGTTTACTTAGTTCATGTTGGCTGCACCATGACCACTTTTCCAGTCTGGGAAAAGCTCCTGTTCCCTGCAAAGCACATGATGAACAACTCTCTGCCTCTTGGTGCATGAGCCACTCTCAATTTCATGCAAATTTAAATCTGAAGTGTTAGAATACAGTATTAGTACTGCTTCAGCAGAGCATGGTTGTCGGTTCTCCGGCAGTACTCATACTGATGCATACGTTGATGGAAATGGAGGTATTAATGTTACAGATAATGAAAAAGGAAAAACAGTAGCAAAGTAAATAGGGATTATTCAATTTGCTTTGACCTTAGTTTCAACTAGAGAAAACAAGAAGATGCCTGTGTAATCGTTAGAGTCGGTACAGTGATGGAAGACCAGCGTCACCAAAAGGCTCTGTAAAAAGCATACCACTGCCCCGAGGTAAGGGCCCCTTCTCCACAGCACTATACCTGAAATAAAATCTGAGCTGGGCCACTCAGCATCTTGAACTGCCTATAATTCAATGTATGGGGATTAGTCAGCATGGTCTTGCCAGTATCTGTGAGGTCACTTCTGCCCACAGGACATTTCTCTCCATGGCTCTGCACTTTTCAATAGGGACACCTGATTGAGGGCTCATAAGCACATCAGTGGCAGCTGTGCACCTCTCACTGCTGTGCACAGCAGGTCCTTGGTGTCCATGCTGTTGAGAAGGGACTGAGCTGAAGCAACATAATTCAAGAAAGGTCCCCAGTGTGGCTTCCAGGCCCTGTAGTTGACTAGTCTAAGCCAGCTGATGGCTATAAGACCCCCTGCCTACACTGATCTGCCAAGCAGAGCTGCATGGACCTGGAAAGAAACCTTTCCCACCTCCTGCCTTCACACACATCGTCAGGTCTTTAGTTCGGCACAGGAGTTGCCTGGGTAGTAACACTAGTTTATTCCAGCTGAAATATGAAGTTTACTGTTAACATGACATGGGTATGGAAAGCAAATCTGAGATCACATTAACCTACCTGAATGCACTGCAGCTTTTAAAAGTGCCGCAGAAACCCAGGACCTCCCCACCAGTAGCTGACATGTCACCATACCAGTACCAAGGTGGGGGTTAAATAGCTCATTGGAGCTGGATGTCCCAGCTCCTGGGGACTCTGTGCTGAGATGTCACCACTGGCCACTTGCACACAGTGCTGTGTGCCAAGAGCACACAGGAGCAAGGGCTTCTTTGAAAGCACACAGAGGTTACAAGCATGCTACTTTACTGAATGACTTCCATACTGTGCCTGAGATCTCAGCCGGATTCTAGGAGACCATCACATGCAGCCATGGACATAATAATCATCTGTGCATATATACAAATTGACAGACAGACATACATTTACACAAGCGTGAATGGCCTGCTAAGTCTGTACCACAGGTACCTGGGAAACAAAGCTGTTTATACCAGCAGCGTTTTCACTGAACAGGACTTGAGTTTCTCTGCAATGTAGACAACAGATCCAGGCCAGGATCTTGCTGTGGCACTAGACCTTTACTTTAGCATCCTAGAAAGGTAGGGGTTTGCAACATTTCAAGAAGCAACATTCAAAGAAGCAACATCTTCTTTCAATGTCACACTTAGTTTCCTATCATATTTTGCATGAACAATTGTAAAGACTTGGAAGAAAGGCTGTTTCAGGCTGATTTGTCAGCCACCCAAAGTTCAAAACCCTAGTTATCTCTTGTATTAAAATGCCCTGTTGTTCCCTAAGGAAGAATTTTTCATTTCTGATAGGGCTCTTGTCAAATAAAAATTGCCAGTGAGGGTAAGCCTTTGAAAAATGATATTTTATTCATTAATTACTTTCTTTCCTAACCTCTCAAAAGAAAATCAAAGGGTGAAAAGCTATGTTACGAAACTGCAACTTTGCTCTCTCTGCTAGAAGTAAAAATGTTATACAGCACATTTTCCTCACTACACTAAACCAGTCTGTATCTTGGTGGAAAATAACTCACTCATGGAAGATACTGTGTCTTAGAACTATATTTTTCCAAAAGTATTTTCCTTATTTATCTGATTAAAGGATCATGTGTACGGTAATAACTACCCCACGGTTCACATTAAGTTAGTTTTAAAATAATTTGCCATTTACATATGTTTTCACTAGATTGAAAATTAAAAACCCACATTTTATGTAATTCCAGAAATAAACAATAGAAAGAGTCACATATATCTCCCGGGTTTAGTTCAGCAGGCCTGCCCTGGATCCTTGTGCCTCAGAAAGTGATATGTTTTCAATGGTGAAGGGTTAAAAGAGGATACCAAACTATCTTCTGGAAATCATTAACTTACAAAGCCCCAAGAAGATAAAAGTTTCCATTTTCTAAAATGTAAATCTAAAACATATTCATTAGTATTGCAAAACAAACATGCAAATCTTCACCACTTGAAAAGCTCAGCTAAACATGTACAAGGGCAATACCCAAAAATACATCTGGTCCTTGGTTAGAAAACTTGCCTTTTTGGTTTTATCTAAAGAGCTTGTCTGTCTTCCATGGTTGGCTTCTTGGATTATTTCAATTCATAGTAAGCCTTTTAGCTAAGGATGAAATAAACAAAGATAAAGTCTACGTCCTAGTTTTAAATGGTCCAGATGGGATGATTTTTCCATATGTTTAGCACACCAAATGTTTATTAATCATTACAAGCAGAACTTACTTAGAACATTGCAACAGCTTATGAAAGAGGGCAGGGGCTAAAATTTACAGTTTGTGTTATTACTGCCCACCTTCTTAATCCCCCTCTAACGTGGAATGTTACTTGAACTAACTCATGCTGTGTGTGTGTGTGTGAGGGAGCAAGCATGTGCGTGTGTGTGTGCCGTTGTTGTTACAAGGCAGGGAATTTCGGTTAACTGATCAAGAGAAGGTTTTGTGCCCTAATTTGGATACAATATCAGTCATGAGGAATGTGTTACATCATAACAATGACAGTGTGGGTAAAACTGGCAGTACTTGACTCGTTCCTCATCAGAGTGATTTACTTAGTGTCTGGCAATCTGTTTTTCACATGGTGTTTGTTTCCCATAAACAGTTTCAACATGGGAGAGTATGGTGTCAAGATAACAGTCATATCATCAGTCACTGCAGAACATCTACACCAGCTGCCAAGAAAACAAGACTCTTTTATCTCTGCCTCCTCTAAGTGCTTGTGTTTTAGTGATTGTTTTTCATAACGTGCTTGATAGTTTTCTGAAACCTGACCATCAGCAGCTCCATTATGTTGTCACCTCAACCCAAGTGAGTTGAAGTCTTTCAAGGAAGCAGGAACAAGGAGGAGCAGGGGTAAGGCTGCGGAGGGAGTGTCTTCCAGAGGCACTGGGGAAATGGTGCTTAGAAAGTAGCACAACAATAGAGAGGCTGGAAGTTAAACCTCAGGCAAACACTGAAGAATCTGTGAGAGGTACATTGCATCACACTTGTTCTGTGACCTTTCAAATCAAAAGGTTTTGGGTATTAGTCAGATAGGATGTGAAATTTTCCATCACATTATGTATTCCTTGCACTTAAAAACATCTAACATTTGTAAGCAGCAGGATGAATATAACTCCAAATGACAAGTAGGCAGCTAATGACTGAATCTCAGGACATGTTTTGATGGTAAATAGGCATGACTTGAACTATGAACAACAGAAAATAAGAACACAATCCTAATGTTTTAATGACATAACTCACCATTTTGTTGGAGATAATTTACAGAAGCTTTGAGGTTGATTTATCTCATCCAAACAGAATTATCTTATAGCTAAATATAGGGCATGCAATGTGCATTTCTGATTTTAAAGAGAATTATATTAAATCCTGCATGTGGCTGCACAAAAAATCCCCTGAAAACAGAGATGTAAGTAGACTCAGCAGCTGATGAACACACACTTGTTCAAGACAATTAGACTGCCCAAGTCTCTACTTCCGTGTAACAAAGGGAGCTGGTGACTGAAAATGGGAGTTCAGTGCTTCTGAAAACACTACACCTTATGAATAACACAGCCACAGTGGCTTGAGGAAGGAGACGCACTGAGTCACATCACATCCCTTCAGCCCTTTTTCCCTAAGATGCTGTGAGTTCTTCTGGACTTCTTGGAGCAGTGATGGAGCTTGGCCAGCATGTCATTTATAAGAAAGAGTAAGCCTTTAAAGCATCCAGTCATGTCCTGGCACCTGCAGGAGAGCCGGCTGGATAAGAACCTCAGAGTGGATCTTAATCTTGGCAAAAGAAAATATAAAACTTTGGCTAAAATCAGAGCAACTCTGGTACACAATCTTGACCCCATATGCCAGATGAAACGCAAAGTGCTCAGGACAGCCTATTCAGAAGTGTCTGCTTGGGATCGAGGAAAGCAGCAGCTGCAGTTGTCCAAAAGAGAAGCTTTTGGCTTGGCTTCTGATTCATTTCTATAGCGTCTACTTCTGGGGCTTAGAAATATCTTGGCATCTTCTGGCTCCTCAATGTCCAAGAAGAACAAGACCTAATTTCCTATCCCAAAACATAGAATTGCTAATGCAAAAGTAAAAAAAAATATTACTATCATCTCTGGCACTGAAGCCAGAGATGAAATTCCTGCCAGCAAACAAAAGTGTGGCCTGCATCAAGGCTTCCTCTGGACTACTATGCAACTATTGTGTATAAATTATGGCATATAAAAACAAAGACCTGTGCTCTTTCACCAATGCGCACTGCCACTAAACATTTCTGGGTGTCACAGTGTGATGCGGTAACCAGAGGCACTAAATACCATGAAGGGTGTAAGCAGAGGTCAGAGAGCTCCCACACAGGCCTGGGTGCTTCAGCTGACAGTGCCTGATGGCAGTGCATTGCCACCCCATGTATGCCACCATAGTGAGTATTCAGCACACCTTTGCTAGCCATTTCCCAGCATGTACCTCCTGGGGCAGAGGTACCAGGTACTAGGGATGCAAGGGCAGCACACTTTGCGGCTCCTCCAGACCTTCTGCTCTGCATTCAGATCACTGCTCACCCTATACTGTCCTCATCCCACCTTCCATATAATTCATTTCAGGAGTTATCTCACCTCCACCCCCATTCCAGTTGCCCCTCCCCTCCCAATCCCAAAAGTTTTGGATGTCCACCTTCCTTTCTCCACCCCATCACTTTCCAAGCCAGCTCTTGCACCAGCCACTCTATCCAGTGTCCCCATTCATGTCCAAGAGGCTTAACATTGTTCCACATGGTGTTAGAGGCGGGATGTTTTCAGTCCTTCCCTTCCATATTACCTCAGTGCCAGTAGTGGGAAGAGCGAAAGCCCAATAGAGACAATCTCCATGTTTTAAGCTCCAAATATCACAGTAGCCCCTGGAGATAAGAGAAGTAATTGCCTGGAAATTCCTACTCCATCCAGGAATGGAATATGCCTAATACTTAATTCACATAGTGAAACAATCCTAGTTTGAAATTTCATTACAATCTACAAGGCCAAGTGCAACAACATTTGCAAAGAAGCCAAGTTTCAAGCGAAACTGGACCAATTTACCATCTGGGGTGGAAAACTTTGTTCTTTCTGCTGAGTTTTGCTCTGCATGATGGGATCCATTTGAAGCCAAAACAGAAGGTAAACTCATATGATAGGGACCCTCATCAGTTGAAACATAAGAAAAATTTGCATGAATTTATACAGATTTTCTATAGCTTGATGCCTCTCTTCTTTTCCAGAAAGTTTTTGCGTGTGAAGACAGAAGAAGTGAAAGCAGAATATATTAATTTTTATGTATGCTACGAGGGACTAAAACATAGGATGCAGAAAACTGGCCACTGAATAACATATGTGCACACAATTTTCATTAATAAAAGCAAAATGTTACAAAGGAACAGAATACCCAATCATTTGGGGATTTTGTCATTCCTTCCTGTGAATCTCTAACAGCATGTTACAATTATTTGTCAAGACCTCCTAATTTTTCCCAGAGATGAAAACTCTGAGCCTCGGGCAAGTTTTGGCATTGTAGGCAGAGCAGAGATCCACCAAGCCTTTGGATGTAGTTACCTCCTTATAATTTCACCTGGATGCCAGAGGAGAGCCCATTGCTCCCTTGCAGTCAGCCGTGAAGAACAAGAAGAGACGAGCTGCGGAGCCACCTTCCCCTCCAAGCACTCAGCCATTTTAGGATAAGAAGATAAGAAGAATTACCTCCAGCTGTTTCTGGTGAACAGCTATCTCAAAGTAGTGATTTTGTAAGGCCCATTTCTAGTCCCTGTTACATAGTGTTACTAGTACTGCCAGCCTGAGTGCTTAAAAACATCCATTGAGGGCTCCCCAAAATCATTATATGAAAATTCCAGCACTTTTAAATCCTTTTATGTGCCTGTTGATTTATGGCACTGCAAGCATGGTACTTTCTGTTCACATTCCCAAGGCTTTCCCCACACGCAGGGGCTGGGTTGAGCCCTGTACCACAGGACTTCAGAAGAGCAGAGGCCCAGATGCTGGGGCTGTAGCATAGCACTTAACACAGTGAGTCTCATCTCTGCTGCCCCTCAGCTCCTGGTAAGTCAGGCACTTACTTCTACTGATGCGATACCCCTGTCCTGGATGTAAATGATTCTACTGACAATAGAGCTCCACAGCTACCAGAAATCCTTTATTTGCTTGGAAGACCTTCTGCTTTCTCAGGATCTGTCTGTGTGCGCACATTTTTTTCTAATCCCAGCTAGGATCCTAGTATTGTCATCACCTGGACTATGTCCCTTCTGATAGCCATGTTAATTGCAATGCTCTGACCACATAGCTGAGCTTGATATAGCATGCTGACATTTTTGGTCTACACCAAAACAAAGTAGAAGGAAGAATAGGAAAGAAGTAGCGTCTTTTTTTTCAGTAGTAGCTGTCTTGTCCACTTACCTTGGTTCACACCCAGTCTTGTAGCCAAAAATCTTCAAACTCATACCCCAGCAGACACCTCATCCAACAGACTAAGGGCTGGATAGCACAGGGGTCTTCCAATCATCCCACTGCTGACATTGCTCTGTTTTGGAAAGTGGTGCTTCAGTGTAGTGATTAAGGCATTCCCTTGGAAAGACACAGGTATTATCCCCTGCCCCAAGGCACTTCATGCAAATGACATATGAAACACCGAATGTGCCTTTTCATGCTGTGTTTCCAATGCTTCAGGGAACAAACATGCTCATATGGAGACCTGGGCTGCACAGAGGAACAAACTCAGCTCAGATTGAGCTGACTTGAGCCATAGTATTTGACATGCATTGAAGTGTTACTTTTTAATCAAGAGCTAGGACTTATTCCCACACTGGGAGTGATTTCACATAGCCAAAAGATACTCCATCTGCCTCAGACTCACAACATGCAAAAAATGTATCACTGAAACAGAAGAATGACTAATACGGGGATGTAAGTAATTTGTGTGCAAATAGCATGCAAAGAGCAGGATTGAGACTGCGTCTGAAGCCAAGTGTTCCATAAGTCAAGTCACACAGAGTGGGAAGTGATAAAGGGTGTGACCCATGAGAGAAAAGTCTAAACTAATTAGGAGGATCTCCTGCTGAATGATATATTGGAGAGTTGACATTTAAAAAAGGGGAATGATCTGTTCCAAGCATCACTACCGTGTGAGGGGTGCCTGCAGCTTGTTTGCTCCAAAGGCACTTTTTTAAATACCCACACCAGATCAGTCTCTGCTTTGATCATTTTTACAGAAACACCCTTTGCTTTATATCAAATTTAGAAATTGACAGTATTGGCTTTCATTTCCTGGTATGAGTCTCCTGACACCAGACATCATCATGGCAACACCCCGTCTTAATGCTCCCAGGGCTCTGACTAATGAAACAGAGGAGAGTAATAGACTTTTAGGCCAAACGAATTATTAAGATTACCTACCCTGACCTCCTCTGCACTGCATGCCACAGAGTCCTAACCAGCGATTGAGTCCAGCACAAGAATGTCTCCTTAGAAAGGAGATGTGAGGAGTGAGCCTCCATCAGAGAGCTGCTCCAGGGGCTGGCCATGGAGGAGGCCCTCTCAATGCTCCCTCTGCCCAGCAGCCCACAGAGCTCGGTGGGCAAGGAGCGGCTGCAAAGAACAACAGCAAAACATGGGCGTAAATGGATCACACACACACACACACACACATTTGTGTGCATCAGGTTGGTTTGGATACGGTTGCTATCAGTCAGCAAAGTCTTCAGTGAAAGGTCAGATGGTGAGGCTCTGCAGGACAGATGTCTTCCAAATGGCACATCCACGTCAGAAGTGTACCTCGGGTATTGCAAGTC
Organism: Psilopsiagon aurifrons; assembly: GCA_025447955.1. Classification (NCBI taxonomy): domain Eukaryota; kingdom Metazoa; phylum Chordata; class Aves; order Psittaciformes; family Psittacidae; genus Psilopsiagon; species Psilopsiagon aurifrons. The sequence continues at coordinate 26,835 of JAOEHY010000448.1, read as the reverse complement.
TGTGATCCTTGAAAACTACAAATGGTGCTCAAAGACCACAGTTGTTCTGCGCCAGTAATGGGGACTGACAAGAAAAGCCTTCACTCAGTACCCCCCAGAGGGGGAAAAATAGACCCTCCTTTACTGTCATTACTCCAAGCCACAAGAAGATATTTTCATCATTCTGTAGAACCTTTTTTATGAAAGAAATCTTATAAAGAAAGTTTAGGTTACCCATACTGGGGTGTCTTTCAGGACAGTGCTCACTTGTGTCCCAAATATATTCCACATCTCATTGCTAATATTCTTCTAGAAGCGCTGGAATTCATGCATCAAAAATTATATGGAAGTATGAAACCTTATTCCAGTGTTTGCAATCACATCTGAACCATCTGTTGAGTGCAGATTGTTTGAGCACCTCTTGGTGCTGATAAAAGGTTCAATATGTAGAAGCAGATGAAGATCTACTTCTGACACTGACTCCAGACACTGCATTGTGCTGAGCAGCATGCAGATTCAGGATGCTATAGGTGAACTAGGCTGTGGTCTTTCCCTTATCTGGATTTCAGGAAACCATCACCATCATTTTCTTAAAAAAACTGATAAAAAAGTGAATACAAAAGACTGTTTTAAACCCCCATCATTACCAGAATAGAAGCATAACCTTTGAAATTACAAGTATGTACATGATTACACTGACCTCATTATAGCTTTCTGCATTTGCCTGGCTACAGATCTGACAATCTTGAGAGACCTTGGGCACACAGATTGCTTTTTTTAATCAGATCACTGAGTTAAGTGTCTACATATAAACTCTTTGGAGCCTAAATTTAGTGACTTATTTTTGAAAATCTTGATCTGTTTGCACCCAAGCAAAATTACCATCAGTATAACACAAAGGGCTGTTACAGCTGACCTAAAGACAGAGAAAACCCTGAAATCTCATCATAGTTAGTCAGTGGCAAACCTACAAGCTAAGCAGCCTGCAGGAGATACCACTCTGAATGAAGAGATGCAGATGTTTCCCCCATTTAATTACTAATTAGTTATTGCTACCTTGCGTTGGGTTGGTGACTTCTATGTGTCACTCCTCCTCAGTATGGCACTCACCATCTCTCTCCAGCTATTGGCAGGATCCCCACCCCCTGTCTTTGGGTAAAAGCTCCCCAGGAGTGAAGAAGACCCCAGTGGCTTTCAGCATCCCACGTAGCTCATTACACAAGTTTCCCTGTGCCCTCTCCAGGAGTCTTTACTCTGACTTTTCTAACAAGGACCCAGCTGCAGATCCAGAGGGCTGCTGCGAGGCCAGCAGAGTGAGCATCCACAGCCTCCTTGACTGCACAACGTCCAGAAGTCCAAGAAGTATTCCTGCTTCATCCTCACTGAAGGGGGAAGAACAATTTTAGTGCATAGTAAAGCATTTGTTTAATTCTTCTTAGGTGCATGGTGCATTTTAATGAATCAAATATTGGATTACCTCATATAAGCAAAGTTTAACACGATCATGAATCGAGGCCTGAGTGCTCTCTGCAAGCTCTGAAATTGCCTTTGGGAAACTGGCAATGTCTGGCATTTCCTGACTGTATATATTTTATGGAGTATATTATTCACAAATATAAAATGTGCATTAAATAAACGTAAAGCTGTATCCAAAGCAGTGGGGGCATTAAAGATCCCATGGCACTTTATACTTATTGTGGGTGTTAGCCCTGGCCTCCTGGCCAAAATCAATTTGGCAATTACAGGCTGTTTGCCTAAATTCCCGAGCAGTTTCAGTCAGATGCCATATTCCTCTCTTCCTCCTGAGACTATTGAGTAGCAGCATTGTGTGCTGCTCAACAGTTTCTGTGTTTCCTCTTCTAAATGGCTGTGGTAGCCATGTCAGATATGGGAAAAGCTAGAAAAGGTAAGAGGACACTTGGAAGGTTTTATTTGTCTTGGGAGGATGTTTGTGGGGGTTTTTTTTGTTGTTTTGCTTTGGGTTTTTTGTAATTCTTATTTACTTAGTTTAAAAGTAAAACCGAGGAGAATGAAGACATCCCCAAAATAAGGATCCAGCTAATCTGCAGCCACATTGGAAAAATGCAGTTACAGAATGCTTTTCAGCCCTGACCCTGTTACAACCTGAATTTAATTTGCTGCCTATGCTGCCCATGGCTGTAATGCATCTCAGGAGCATGTTATTCACATGATAGGGCCCGATCCAACACCCATTCCTTTCTGTGAGAGTCAGACTGCTGCTGCTAATAAGGATGGCATAATTCTGTCCTCGTCCCTGTGGCTGCTATCATGTGCCAGGGTTTACATGTTCCCTTTAGGCACATGCTTTTAAAGAAATAGTTTATTGTGCACATTGGTGGAATCAGGACCTGAAGCACAGAAGCCGTATGTCAGGGTTTAGATGTTTTTATACGGAGGTTTGCCATAGTTACAGTTGTAGGTAATTATTACAAATAATAATGACTAACATTCATGTAACAGCTTTCTCCAAGCATCTCAAATCACTCAGTAAGCCTTATACATTGATTACAAATCCTGAGCCAAATTCTGCTTTCATTCATACACGCACAATGTTGATGGAAATCTCCACTGGTATTTACATACATAGCTGAGGGCAGAAGTTAGTCCATTCCATACATGTATGTACATGTGCAACACATATACACACATTCAGGTAGAGGTATAGAGATCAGTTCGCTCACTGGCTGAAAACTGCAGCCACGATGCAGTTTGAGCAATAGTCAGCAACAGCAAAAGCAAGTTGGGATTAATAAACATTTCCACAGAACAGTTTTCTTTGGAAAAATGGGCTTTGTTTTAATAAAAAAATCTCATTTGGACAAACAAGTCAGTCTCCAAAGAGATTAGAAAGAAGTCAGCCTCTCTTCTTGTTTCCTTCTGAGGAGCTAAACATCTTCAGCATATCAAAATATATCCATATTAGCAAAATACGCTTCCCATAAAGAAAATGAAACAATGTGACATTTCCTAATTGTTCTCCTTTTCATTTTTTAATGAATGTTCTGTGAGAAAATGGAGAACTAAGTTTCTCATCGACAACAAAACGAAATCTGGACGAGTCAAATATCTCAGGAAAAGAAATTCTGTTTTCCAGTCAGATCTACTCAGCAAAGAGATGAGGACAAAGATAATGAGCTAGAAGCCTTTGTTCTCTGCTGTTTATATAATGCAGGAGAAAAGGACAGAGGAGACTTTGCATCATCTTTTAAGTTCCCACCTCCTTTAAGATTGGCTTAGCAAAGTTTGCACCTGCAGGCTGTACTAACTTGCTTATTGGTAAAGAGAGGAAAGACAACTGTTTTCAGATTAAGCTCTTCTATAGGAAAATTTCGGATGAGCTGAGCGTGATCACCATAATTCTGAGTTAATCAAGAAGCTAGGATAAGCAATCCAGCTCCTGAGAAAAGTCCAAAAGTGACAATTTTCTCCAGCATTACAAGTGCCCTTTGGTTCCAGGCTAAACCAGGGAGGAGAGGGTCAGGATCAGAGTACATGACACTGTTTCCTACCACATGTGATTCTGGAGATTTCCTTACATATAATGAGCAGGCACAAGTCTGCTTATCCAGCAGAAGGAAAAAGATGAGTGTTTGAGGTGACATGGCAGCTGACAAGAGTAAGAAATCTCAAGATTCTGAACGGCTTCAGAAACCAAAACCAAACAACACAAATCAGGGAGACAAAACAAGAAAAGTATCTACTCTGATGCAATGATAAGAAGACGTGGATACCAAACATCTTCTGCAATATCTATTTAAATGAACAGCACTGAAATATTTCATTTAGAAATTAAAAGCACCCTAGTGAATTATTCATCTCTTTGTGACTTGAGAGGAGATCATATGGTACAGCACAGCTTGTTACAATACACAGCATTTTGCTTTGCACATTTAAAGAATTTCAGATTGCTTAAAGATACATGAGGCTCTGTGGTGGTATGTAACATAATTTCTCACACAGTTTACCCATTAGAACAACTCTTGCCTTAGAGGAGGTAAGTGGTAATGTGAAACATGTTGTTTCCTATTGTATGTTTTTAAAGAAATACATTAGCTGCAAATACTTAGACTTTTCCCTTCATTAATATTCTGGTTAAATATACGCTACTAACAGCCAGCTCTGGGACAGCTCAGACAGCCTGGCTGATACATAATAAAAACAAGGGCCCTTGCTAAATCATGCATTGAAGTTTTTCAATGGAATAATTCCACTGATTTCAGGAGAATTTCTCCTTATTTACTGAGATACATCTGACAAGAGAAGCAAGCACAAAGCAATTGTACTGACAGTTTGAAAAAACCTCTTTCTAATCTCCACAGAGAAACGTAATAGTTGAGATTTCCATTTAAAACATATAAGTTCTGATGAAATATAAAAGAATGTGCTTTAACAGGCTGCTGCACCATTTTCAATCAGCACAAAAGCACAGATCACATTCTAGAGATGTATTGTGAAATATTTTTAATGAAACTTGCACAAAAGTCCACCCTCTGAGAACACTCAGTCTACCAGACTAATACATCAATACAAAAAGAAAATGAGACATGAAAATAAACTCTGCTTAGATGGTGATAGAAAATGTTAGCTAGCCTAGAGGAAAGGAAAAGCTTGGAATTTAATGCAAAATTTAACTCTTCTTTTGACATATGCAGTTTTCAGTGCTTCTCTAGTTGCAAACACTACAGATATAAAGGCTGTTTGCTGAGGAGTCAGGTGTAAACTAAATTAATCTGGGAAAGCACTCACATGCTGGGCAGGCCTGAAAAATCAGCTCGGTTTTTAAGGGCTATAAACAGGCCTTTTTCCATTTGGGATTTTCTTTTTTTCCCCACCTCCATCCTTGATCTCAAATCATCCATGAAAAAAATGCATTATCTTCTGGTAACCTTTTTGTGGCCTTTTTATTTTTCAGGCTGTGTAAATCACACAAAACAGTACATCATTTTTTGCTTCTCCAGTTAATTGCTAGGTCATCAGCTGCACTTGTGGAGGAAGAAAATATTGACAGGAGCTTTATTCTACCTTGTCTGCATTTGATCTAGATCATAGAAGCAGTCTGTCATAGGAAGGCTATCGTGGAAACGGGTCAGAAGGCTCGGGCCTTGTGCTGATCAGATGCAAGTCAAGACAGTGGCTGATCCTGCTAAGGGCTGGCAGTAGGACATGCTGTAGGGTTGGGCTGAGCTCCTCGGCTTTTACACGACCACCACCATGCAATGGGCAAACCCATCCATCCTGTAGATCCTGAGTTGCACAACTATGAAATGGGGATAGAAAGCCTTCCTTTATTATTGGTCTAGGCCTCTCCTATCAGTTTTGACATAAGTATTCAGGGGCAATTGATTTCCTACTGGATGTCTGAGCTGCACTTCACACAATGAAGTCTCCAGTGGTGCCTCTTGTAATACAAATAAACTATAGTGATAAATATGTCTCTTGAGAAACAAGTTTCCTTCAGCCAACGGAGCTCAAAGCAATCCCCTTAGGCAAATTCACCCTTTCATGCTTAGCATTTAAAACTCATTTTATGAGCTGGTTATATGCTTATAATGTTTAATCTTTGCCTAATACTTTTTATGGGGTCCTTGTGGATGGAGGGTACACTTAGAGGAAAAGTCAGGCTATGTGAAAACTGCTTACAGCAAGAGCTGGGAGGACTGGTTAGCTAAGAATTGGAGAATAATCCTGTAGGTCCTTAACACCAGAACTTGAAAACGAGGGAATTATAGCTCTTTACTGCTGTTCTGCAATTCTTTTCCAGCTCCTGTTTTGGGCCATGAATGTTTCCTTAAGGCCAAAGTAGATATGCTAATAGCTGGATGGCCTATTCTGTTGTTACATTATCTCATAATAAAACCTACATTAGCTTGCCTTATCAAAGCATTAACTGATTGCGGTGAGGCTACTCAGCCCTTAAAACTTCCACTGACTGGTGCTACACAGAAGGCTGACCTTCAGTCAGTAACACTGCTCACCTCTCTGTAGTGGCTGGTCCCCATGGGAAACATCTATAATACATGCCAGCTCTGAAATGCTGAAATGCTACTCTTTTTAGCTCAAAGGAAATAAGTGTGCTTTCTGCAGTGTGTGTGTGTGTGTATGCAGTGGTGATGACCTATGGAAGCAGCACTCCAGTCGTCTGCACTAAAGTCTTTTCCCCCCCATCGTCCCATCCTTTCTGGACCTCCTCTGAGAGACTGTGATAGCATGAGCTCTCCCAGGACCAAGCAAAGCTTAGGTCCTCACAAAAAAAGAAATCCCTGATAACTTCCAGGGACTTTGGGTCATGGCCTCTGCACTCCTTCTGCCTTTCACTTCTGTGCGCTGATCTCTGTATGTGGAAATATTTGCTCCCACACACTGTATGGCATGCAGGGCACACATGCGTGGACATCCTCTATCAACCTTCACAGAAAAACAGTCCCTTGCTGCTTTTTACACACACACAAGCTGCTTCTTGCAACATTGCCTCTTCACAGGGCTTTGTAAACACCAGCCAACCCGTGCAGCAGAGAGGCTCTGCCAACCTAGCAAAGACTCAAGGCTAACAAAGCAGAGCTCTGTGCAATGTGCCATCTCAGAGGGCTCCAAAACCTGTATAAATCCACCATCATAACCAGAGGAAACCCTGGCATTACCCTCGGCTGTAAGCTGGCACACGCAGCCAGTTCTCTCACATGTGGGGGGTACCAAGGCATTCAGCCATGTGAATGCTGATCCATCATACACTAGGGCTTGCTGCTCAGCACTGCTAGTGCTGGTGATCACGTAGATACTGCAAGACCCTCTGCTTTGTCATAACTAAGTACAGCCACTGACATAGAAAAAATATACTTTCAGAAAAATGGGATTGATCAAGCTCTTTTTTTATAGAAAAAAAATCATTATTTCAACCAGTTCCTTTACAGAGCAGGTGGCTCAGGCTCCTCATGTATCAAGCTCAGCTAAGGTTTTGTTTGCAAATAAATATCTGCCTTGCTTTTAATTTCCTGACACTGACTGCTCTCTACAGCCACTTGCGGCACATCACGGTGTGAAATTGTCCATGTGAACTGGAAATATTAACTTTTACTCTTGTTAGTCTCAATCAAGACTGCAGGCTCTTACCTCACACCAAAATGACAACTGTAATAGGCAAAAACATTGGTATAGCTCTAACACAGTGGCAGAGCAGAAAGCCCCTGAATACTCATTCAAGATGTCTACCTGGGCAAAACTAAACAGGAATTATTTGGATGATGATCAGATCAAAGGCCGCAAAAACCGCAAAGATTATTTACACTGCAGTGAAAAATTTTGGCTTGCACAGTACTTTTAAGCAATTTTCCTTGTACTGTAGTCACAAGATTGCAATGGATAGTAATTATTCCAGCCTTTAATACAGACTTCAGTCCCCCTCCTTTTTCTCCTGCCTCAGAGAAAAAAAAATATTATAGGTAGTAATTTTCCTTCATTGGCCAACACATGGCTGTGTGCAAAGAATACTCTCTGGCTATCCTACGATGTAGGCTTTGATGGATGGAAATAAAAGATCATTCTCTGCAAGCTGGAGCTGAAATGTTAGCCTTTGAGAGCAAAGGTTATTTTATCAGGAAATAAATCAGAGCCCTCTTTCATTACTGTTTTTTTCCTAGCTCATCTAAGTGATGACTAGGGTGTGTGTTCAGACCACAGGAATCTGAAGAACCACCCAGTCGCTTCATCAGTCCTAGAAGACGACAGGGCCCAGAGTCAAAGCAGCACCATCCTGTATATTTTTTTTTCTCTTTGCATTTGGTTTTATTTCTGCTTGTTTGTTTGTTTGGATGTTCTCATTTATAGGCTGGTGGTTACAGTTCATTCCGTGAACTCGGAGCCAAGGAACGCTGGGTTTTAGTCTTAGCAGCCTGTTCCCTGTGCTGCCACACCACGAGATGCCATCCCACTGCTCTTCCTGATCCATCCCCAGGGACCTGCCTTACCCCAGGCTAAGGAGAGCATCCAAGGCCCTTCTGCAGATCCACATCCATGGCTCTCCAGTGCTTTTCTTCAAAGTGGAGGCCTTGCCCTGCTCTCTGGCATGACATCTGCCCTTCACTCACAGCTCGCTACATGCTCGCCTGCTGCACGGAGCCAGTGTCCTGACCACAGAGGTATCTTTTCCCCTTTCAGTGATGCCTTGGCATTGGGTTATGGAGCCTCCAGACCCCATCAGAGGGGTTAGGTCTTTTCTAGAGAGATAACACACAAGAAATTGGGCTCTGCCCATGGGTCCAAATCCAGGAAAAAGGGAGAGTCCAATGGGAGTAACAAGAGGAGAGCTGGGGAAGCAAACAGTGGCTGGCAGAGGTGTGAGGGACAGGGACAAGTCGGCACATAAATCAGCATCCCCAGGGTGGGTAGCACAGGCTACCAGGGGTGGTGAAACAACAAAGTGGGGTGGCCATGGAGGGTCTGGGTAAGTGAGAGAGTGAGGAGGTTAAATACAGACCCTCCCAGGGAGCCAGGATCATGCAGCATGCACAGCCTGTGGCCTGCAGTGCTTCCGTACCTTAAAACCTGAAATAAACTTGGACGCCACCTTCAAGAAAAGATACAGCTATTTATAAGTGTTCCAGCTAAGCCTTTGATGCTATTTCAAAACCCTAAGATATAATTTAGGGTTTTTTTATAAAAATGAGAGTATCAGAGCAGAGGGGGAAAAAAATGTTTTAAACCAGAAATAAAGTCCTACCATCTCATTTGACTGCTGACCTAAGGCATGCAGGTCTCACACAGCCCTTGACTTCCCAGTAATCAGATTTTTTACTTCACTGCTTTATCACTGAATTTTTAAGCAATTAAACATGTGTTTTTTCCAAATATAAGTTTTACATTTATCAGCTGCTAAATGCGCATCTCCCATGCCCCTTCAGGAAATGGAATAGATATCACCATTTTGCACATGGCAAAACTGAGACATCAGCACACTAGATGACATGTCGAGTTTGCCAAGGCAAGCCTATATCAGAGATAAGAGAAGAGCATGACTGCTTCATTTTCAGTTCTGATGCTAAATGTCAAGCTTTTCTTTTTAATCTATTTTACTGCAACCTGGCAACGATTGTAAGTCTGACTGGAGAAATAACATCTTCAAATTGAATGTCTCTCAGTGATCTCAGTGACTCTCACATCTATTTTAGACCAAAATTCTGCCAGAGATGGAGTTTTTGCCTGTTCTTTACAAGAGTGTAGATGATAGTATGTCTTAAATATTGGACATACCCCATATATTTGGAGGTCTCCATGTTATATCAAAAGGTCATGAAGGAGTTGCAAGGTCCAGGCTTTAGAAGTGCTGTTGATCAAGATCTACTCAACGATTTTAGACCCCATAGAAGGTTTTTTTGGATAAAATATGCGGAATTTATGCTGCTGTAAATGGGTTGCCTCATCAGGACCTCTTCTGTTTACCCATATTTTGCACAGCTTTTATTCAGCCATGGTCTTGAAAAGCCTCTAACTAGGTTTTGCAGGGGAAGCAAGCAACATGTTTGGGGACAGATATTCCCTGACCTCTTCAAATGAAGTGAGAGGAGGATCCAAACCAGTGTTTCATCATCCTGAAGAAGCACGTTATATCTGATGCATTTTAGAAGGACGCATTTTAACCAGCTATGACCTCCTCTGGTCCTGGCCTTGTGCCCACTGTATCAATCACATGCTATGAGAACAGCAGCTGGATTTATCACAACATACATTTTCCTCTATCGAATTACAGTCCTGCAGCCTAGATTATCTGCACAGCTTTGTCTGAAGTCCATAATGCGTGCTTTGAACATCATTTAAACTTCCTGCCGCTATTGCAAAATCTCCCTCTGATTGCTCTGGAAGGGTTCTGGGGCACCCACCATAGTGAGCAGGAAGCAGCAAAATCAGTGTCTTCGGGGAAGTGGAAAAGACATAGTCTAACGTGCCAAGATTTAGCAGTTGCTACATCACATCACATTCATATCCATTCATTCCAGAAGAGTAGTCTCAGTTCTTCTCCTCTTTTAATGCTACTTTATACTGCTCAGCTGATAGGAAAAAAAAAAACGGAAAACAGCTTTAAGGCATCATAGCCCTTCTGCTAGGAAATATCATCTGTATGTATACATGCATAACACAGATTGCCAGCTGGCTTGGAATAGTGCAATGGCTCTGCCCTTCTTAAGGCAGTAGCCCCGAAGGGAAAGGAAAGTAGTAATGGGAAGGCCAGGGCAGAGGACAGGGAAGGGGAGAGGCACCTATGAAGAGGGCAGCATGGAGAGCATGAGGGTGCCTGAATACCCCAGCACAGCTCAAAAGATGCTGCTCCAGACACCCAGCAGAGCCCATGAGGTGTCCTGGAACACTGGGAAATGCAGCTATGGCTCCAGACCTCACAGAGGGCATTTTATCCACAGAGTGCTCTTACATGGAACTCTGAATATACCTGTTGAGTTTAACATTTATGACAACCTGACTGCATCACTGAAGACATTATACTTAACTGTGGGGTGAGGGAGAAGATACCAAAATACACTGTGAACAGACTTTTCTTAAACATCATCTTCAAAATGCCTCAAGGATTATTCACCTCAATTTAAATACATACTGTATTTTAAACCTGCTTAAATATATATTTAACTGACGACTGGACAAGTTCCAACAAAGTCATCCATGTAGTTGAGGTAAATGATACACAATTTATGACCATGTGTTACTTTATTAAACAAAAAAAGCCAACAAAAACTGTCATTCCCAGAGTTAAAAAAAAAGAAAGAAAATATCTTCCCAGAAGAAAACATGCATTTACTTAATAGAATGGCTGCAATACAAGTTAAAAGAAGCCAAGAGATTCAAAGTCAAGGCTATCCTTTATGCTTTTACCCGGCAGCTATAAGAGGTAAGAGCCAAGTGCCAGCCATAACTTGCATTTCTTGTCCAGCACTGGTTAATGTACCAATTTGTACGTTCTGGAAACAGGCTTCATCTGTTCTTTCAAACCCTTTCCTGCTTCTGCAGTGCCCACAATAAGCTCCCAGCAGTTTCCTCTTCCTGGCTCTTTTATCTTCCATCTTTTTTAAGCCAAAGCTGCTGCAGCCCAGCCGTCCCTGGGAGGGTGCCACAGACAGAGCTGTGGGGCTGACCCTCCCCACAGCAGTGGGGCGATATCCAACAGCCCAGCTGCAAACCCAAGGACAGACACTCCCAGGAGAGGCAAACCCCCAGAAGACAGAAGGATGGAGGCAGGATGGGGGCCGGCATTCGGCTGAGCTGGAGGGCCCCTGCTGCCCTCATGCAGAGGGCAGGGGACCATGTCCATACTTGGGCAGCTTCAGGTACCAGCCCGCTCCTCCCAGCATCTCTGGACTCAGATCCCTGGGCTCAGCTACCCTCCCAGCATACACTCTAGGCACTTAAGTGGACCTTGTCCCTGTCCTGAAGCAGTGGTCAGATGGGCTTCCCCAGCCACTTGGTATCCAGCAGTAGTAAGAGCCATGTACAGCAACACTGGCACCGACACAATTACATTTTTCCTGTTTGCTCTGGTTTCTCTCTCCTATAAGCCAGGAGCACTCACGCAAAGCTCAGGATTTCACAGGTCCTGCACAGCCTTGTTATAAGTTTCCCAAAACCAAGAGGAGCTGAGCACTTGCATAGCACCAACAGCTTGCGAGCCTCAGTCCACAAACCCCACTATTATTTATCATATACATTGCATGAAACTAAACCTGAGCCACGGACCAACATCTCATTGTGCCATGGACCAACACACTGTTTTGTCGGGTGCTGCGCAGCATCAGAACTGAGGGATGATCCTCACTCTGACAAGCATATTTGGAGGAAAATCTGGCTTTGCTGTTGCAAATAAGCACTGTTCATTGCACTGAAGCAGTGTCACAACATTACCAGCAATATAATTTCCTGATAATATTTAACAGTGTCCCCCTGCCCACAGTATTTGTTCTCACTGCAGCACAAGAGGAGGTGAGAAGGATATGTGCAGGGGTCATGGGGGAGAGCAGAGATGTCCCCAGTTAAGGGTTTGTTGGGTGAATTGCTTGCACTTGAATGCAGTGCATGCTGGCTGGCAGGCTAGAGGATTAAAGGGCTGCATACCAAGTGGAATTAAGAAGTGCTAGTTTTCCTAGCTCCTATAATTTGTAAAGAACGGGGAAAAAAAAAAAAAAAAAAAAAAAAAAAAAACCTCTTGGAATTAATCTATTTCTTATGCTCATTCCAGCTGTGTTTAATTTACCCTCTGCTATTTCTCCCCTCTGATCGAGGAATGCTGTATCCTTACATTCATATTTCCCCTCAAAATCCCCGCATTGAGCAGAGCTTTTCTTAATTACTTTAATATGCAGCATTCTGGGAAGGAGAAGCTGATCCAGAGTGACAACTGTTCCCTCTCCCCAGCGCTGCCCTGCTCCCAGCCTCACCCCTGGCATGGGGGTCCTTTGCCTGCCTGGTGGCCCCATCCTACTGGGGCCATGGCTCGAGCAGGCTCCGGATGCAGCCTGCAGCGGCCTGTTTGACCCAACTCTGCACGTGCAAAGAAGGAACTATGTTATGTGCTTGACACAGGCACACCAAGCACCCTGCAGCAAAGCCAGAATATTCCCCTCTGCCTGACTTACTTTCATTCACAGATTAAAAGGCAAGCAAGAGGCCTTGGAGCAGACAGCCAGAGCCAAGTGTCCTGGCAAGTCCGCCCACCAGTGATTTAGCAACCAGGGTGCTAGATGGACCAAGCCTGGAAGAGCAGGGATGGAGGCAATGCCAAGTCAGCAAGGCAAGGTGATTGCAAAAGGGAGAAACCAGGGAAGAGGAGGGGAGATTGAGATTTGAGTTTGTGCACGTGTGTCTGCCATGACTCAGCTTGCAGTAGGTTTCTGGCAGCAGTCCCTCAGATAACCTGGGCTCTGCACTCAGCATGCTCGTTCATATTGGAAGGGTTGCTGGACAGGGTGGCTGACCCGTAGGTAGCCACTAGCTCAAATGCAACAGGGAGACCTCTGCAGGCAGGCAATATCCTTCCACCATCAGGTAACACTGGCTGGATGAATGATACTTGTACCTTAGCCCTGGTCCAGAGCAAGGACACATCCTCCACCACCTCCAATTGCTCATTGCCTACTGATCCACCTTGCAGATAGGGCACTGCAGGACCATGGGAGTACTAGCTACCAAACCACAGACCTCTGCTCTCCAAGAGTTTCCATGAGTTGTCACCCAAGGTTTCATTTTTCCTGTGAAACAGGAAAAACATTTGTTCATGTCACAGGATCTTGTACTTCAGCCAATGTGTTATTCGCTCAGCAGGAGGGGGGATGTCCAAGCAGGGGGTACAGACCTCTCCTGAGGATGAACCACAGAGGGGTAATGTACCTAGCCCTCTCCCGTAATGACCAGCCTGAACATAACATGGCCCTTTGCCAAAATAATCACCCCCATGTAGAACACTCTCTCATGCTCTGTGCAAGTCATTAACCCTAACTTATGTGGCAGAACTGCTCAGCAAAATGGGAATTACATAGCAATTTATGGGGGCTAGGATGCATATTCTGTCCAATAACTTCCTTCTCATGGAAATTTCCCTGTAGGCATTTCTCCCTCTGCCCCAGACCTGTCTCCCAGCTACCCATGTTCTGTTCAGCCTTACTCTCATGCCCCTTGCTAGGAGTCTGCACAGATGTCTCCCTATCCACAGCCTTCAAGATTCATTACTCCCCCCTTTGAGAACTACTGCAGGGAAGCTTGGGAAAGATCGTGTGGCAGGACTCTTACTTCTTTTTGCCTAAGTTTCCCATTCTGGCCTTTCCAGAGACAACTGAACAACCGTAAATAGACTGAACTCTTGGAAGAGAGTTAAAATAAAGAAGAAAGCCAGGTCGAGTAAGATGATGACGTGAATTTATGCAGCACAACCGGGAAGCTGACAAAGAGGCAAATTATGTGGCCTTTTGCAGGCATGGCTAACAGCAATGTACACACTGTGCCCTGCCTTCGGCTTTGAAATGGCCAACAGGAGACCCAGCGTCTGCAGTGAGCCGGCCGGGCTGAGTCTCCTGGATGCCAGGGGACACCGGCACCACCATGCCCACTAACAGGCCAACCTGGGGTTTCCTCCTGTTGCAGCCACAGGTATGCCTCACCACCGTCTGTCTGCTATTTATTCCACAATATTCTAAAAATGTGCCCCAACCTAGAAGCCCGGACTGTTGCCAAACTTATTCTTTAATAAAAGTAACAACAGCGAGGTATTGAAAATCACGAGGCATTTAGAAATATACAGACTCCTTTATGGGTGAAATAAACTAATAGACAAGCTGTTGTTAATTTACAGCCTCAATTTTCAGACACACTTCTTGAGTCAAAAGTACTTCCTGCTCCATAATTCCTACAGGGACACAGGTGGCCCAAATTGCAGTATACATCTACTGTACATTAAAATGTATTTCGGACTTAGCTTAAACATTTCTGAAATCTCAAGTTTATGTCTAGACTATTTTAATCAGCTAAATGTCATAATAAGCCATATGTTGGGCTTGATAGGTTACATATACCAGCCCCTCTCATAAAGTATCAAAAGGTGTTTTTAAAAAGGAGTCTGTGTTTGTTTTACCAGGAAAATGGTGCTTTTAGTCAGCCCTATCAAACCTACTGGCAAAGTGCACAGGCTCTGACGTAACTACTGGGAAAGAGAGAGGCTGGGGTGGCCGCAGTGTGGAGAACAGAGATGGCTCAGTCTGTCCCACTGCCCTGCAGCAGCTCTGCTGTGTGGAGTTACTCTATTCCTACTGCCTGCTTGGGGCAAACAGCTTCACCCCTGCTGCATATGGTGCTGGCATGGTCACCCGTGTGCTCCTGATCTGTTTCTCACTGCAGCACATTCCTGGGCTAATTCTGCTAGACGCCTCCATGCAAGAGCAGAAGGCACTGGATGGATCCTGAGCACCCCTTTGCATCAGGTCTCACTTGTGTAGAAAGAAGCTTGCTAGAGGAGAGCAGCACAGGCAGGTTGCCTGGGTTACACTAGAAAAGAGGACTTTCACCAATAAAGCTCTGCCATTAGCAAATTGAATTAACATAACAGCACAGAATCAACTATTTTTTCTCCAGAGCTTTTGCTAGTGTAAAACAGCAAAAAGCAAAGTCTCATTCCTGAGCTTCCTTAAGTCTAAACACCTAGCTTGGGAAACGACCCATGACCCGGGAATGCCTCATGCCAGGAGGACATTTCCCCACAAAGTACGCTGAAAGGGATCCTCTGTTTGCTCTGAGCCGCAAAGGGCCTATGGCACACAGACACGTAGCTTGGATTGCCTCCAGCGGCGAGCGGGGATATACATGCACACATATTCATCACTCTGTCGTATGAGATTATTTCCTTATGCAAAGCTGTCTCCCTTCTGGATGCAGAAATTGCCCCTCCGCTTCCAGCCACTGCCACAGGGAGGTCTTACAGCACCTCCTTGGGCACCCTGACCACCAGAAAGACTTGGCGTCTATGGGCCATGCTGTGCCCAGTGTCCCCACTGGGCAGTGTGCCCATTCCCATAATCCCATACCCTCACAGCCTGAAAAACCTTATAGAGCCCCTGGAGAACTACGTGCTCATGGCCCAGAGGAGGAAATCCCAAGAGTGTTACAGCCGGGCACTTCCCTCTGGAGAGACTCAAGATACATACAGGACAGCTTAAGGAATATTTTAGTTATAGACTTTCCTTAAGAAAAACAGTCCATTCAGTGAACAGGGATCCCCAGGGGTGACACCTGAATTGTGCCTAAAAGTGGAGTACCCTTCTGATTATTCCATCATCCCTGGGATGGGATGAGCAATTGGAGATATTAGTAAACTTACCCACAAATTGTACTCTATCACACACACCACCACCACCATCACCACCCCAATTTTTGGCTCCTGGCTGATTTAGCCAGTCACTTTCCAGATGTACTTATTGTTCCTTCTTTTAATGAACCACCAAGGCAGAGGAAGAGAGAGAAGCTGTCACGCTCTCATTCTGCAAACAAAGTGCACTGCCTCTGCAGAGAGTGTGAAATACAGTCCAGCAGGTGAAAGCATAAGCACAGCCTGCCAATGGTATCAGGTAAGAATACTGGCCTTCTCTAAAATATGTTTTCCTGTCAGTGTGTCCACCACAAAGCATAAATCATTACATGATCTTTTTTTTCAGGATCCCCCTGTTTGCCAGCAGTAAACATTTGAGAGCTGTTTTTATTTCCACAGCAGTTTATTGCTGTGCAAATACCATAATTTTCAGTCTCTACAAACAGAGAGAGATCCTCATCCACCCAGTTTGTTACTATACTTGCTGGGCAGAAGGATGTAGTAAAAAGCCATGATTTCTCTCAATGTCCAAAGTGGAATTCCGGTTTTTAATTCTTTCCCTGCCTATACAGGCTTCAGGTTATTCTTTTTAATGCTGACATGCCAACTTGAACTCTGGTCTGAAAATCATAGAATCATAGAACAGTTAGGGTTGGAAAGGGCCTTAAGACCATCCAGTTCCAACCCCCCTGCCATGGGCAGGGACACCTCACACTAAACCATGTCACCCAAGGCTCTGTCCAACCTGGCCTTGAGCACTGCCAGGGATGGAGCATTTACCACTTTTTTTGGCAACCTGTTCCAGTGCCAATTCACCCAATCCACCCTTTCTCCCTCCCATGTTGACCATCTGCAGGGCAAAGAATAGTAGACTACATCGTTAGGTCATGGAAATTTGTTCGGCACCATTGTAGATGCCATGCTGGAGACATGCAACATTGAGGCTTATGTGGCCTTAGTTTAAAACCAACAAATAGTCCATGGCCATGAACCATGGCTGGTCATTTCACTTTTGTGTCTCCCATTTCTGGCTGCATAAATCCAAACCTCTGCAGTGGTACAATGTATGCGAATCCAGGATCTGTCAGTCTGTCTGTATATGCCTGGACATGAAGAGTGATCTTCTTGCTCACCCCAGAGAGCATCTTTGGCAAGTCACAACACAAGAAGGGGCAAGTCCAACTGGATTTAAGTAGCTTCTCAGGCTGCTATTGGTATAGATGGGTCAGCTCCTGTAATAGAAGGCACACAAAAAATGTTGTAATTCTGCAACACACAATGACCAATTCCTAATCTGAGTGACCAGGAACCAAGAAAGGAAAGGGGAAGCAACTAGGAATAAATTGAGAAAAGCAGACAGTATCAACTGAATCAGTTTTCTCAAACGCATAGTTCAATTCGGCTGGGGTCACCTACGTTTTCATAGAAGTAAATGGTGATACCAGAACAAGGATAAGGAACAGGATATGCATCAAAATATCATAACTTCATCAATAAATAGAGGACAAGTTCTGATGCTAAATCAGCATGTACACTGAGTTCTGCCACTTCAATCACTAAGATAGCATGTAAGGTTTTAGTCCCTGCTACCTGATAATGCTCTTTCTTGCTTAAACATTTCCCATTGAGGTGAAGATTGATACAGGTGGGAACAAATACACATAATTAAGGCTTCTGTAATGTTTATTGCAATGGTTATCATAATTCCTTATGTATTTATTATGCGAATGAAGTGCCTTCAGAGACCTCCAGAATGTCAGTCCTGTCTATACCCGTAGCAGGAGCCCAGGAACAGCTTCCAGGTCCTAGGTCCAGACATGTAACTCAGCCACAACTCATTTTTCCGGTGGAACGGATATCCGGGTATGTAGATTGCGAGGGGGGCAGCTATGTCCCTTCTCAGCTGGCCAAAGGGAAAACTGGGACTGTGAGGCACCTGCTCTTCCTGCCTAAATCCAGCTCTATGAGGAAATTAGGCACTTATTAAAGGAGACCCATATCCCATTAGCAAATGCATCCATCTTTCCTGTCAATTAGATGCACTGCTTTGCTCTCAGATGAAGGGAGATGAGCACATCTGTTACCTTGAAGGTCAAACTTGGAGTTCACTCTTGCACCTGAACAGGCAAAGGACACCTCTGGATGCAAACTTGCAATTATACTGAGACATCTTCATCTAAACATTTCATGCACTTTCTTGACAGAAAACATTTTCATAAGTATGCACTTTTCTTTTATCATTTAAATGCTTTACATGTGTTGTTTGGGGCTGTTTTTTTCTTTCAAATCAATTCTTTGTGTAAAGTGTTCCCATTTTTAATCTTCTCATTAAAAGTTTTTTCTAAAGGTAGCTTTGCTTTCATTTTTGAGGGTCTTTTGAGATTTCCTTTTTTATATTTCCAACGAGGATGATATTTTTAACAAGCAGTAATTATAAAACACAATTCCTGCTAGCTTCCCAGACAGATGGATCACAAGAGAACGTAACTGGAGGTAGGTAGAGAATTACACCCCTACTATTCACAGATGCCTCTGTTCCTTAAACGGAGACACTTCTTCTGATCCTTGAGAGCTCTTTAATCTAACAAGCACCTAGGGAAGAAAATATCCTCTTATTTCTACTTTGAATGTTGTTGACTACAACTCTGTCAATCAGCGCAACCCATTTCAATCAGGTTTTAGACAGTGGGTTTTGACAAATCACTGTCTGTTAGAACAAAGTTGCTATTGGAACAGGTTTCTAAATGGCGTGATGCATTTTCCACTATTTATCAAGTCTTGACTCAAATTCTCTATCTAAAATAAGTGGTCCTTTCCAACCCTAACCATTCTATGATTCTATGTGCTGCAGTTTCACCATTAAATTGTTATGTGGGGAGCAGTTTTCATAGTACAATATCGATGGCTTGTACAGTACCAGGAACAAATAATCCAGAGAAAAGCCTCAGCCTCCTGTTTGGAAGCAACTTGGAACCACAAAGAGCAGCCATTTTTTATGAGTTTTATGTTCCTAAGTATCAAGGATGGACACGAGACTGCTAAGTTGCACAGGCATTTCTGAACATGCTTTAGTCATGGCTGACCCAGGGCTAATCTCTCGTGTTTCTGGATATGGTGAAAGGCTCACCCCACCACACCAAAGAGCACAGAGGCAGTGGGGAAACCCTGATCAGAGACCCTGCTCCAGGCATCCAGTGCTGTCCCAGGGGAGCACCAGCCCCACTGGTTGGGTGAGACCCAGCACTGGTGTGTCCATGGGGGAAGCTCTCTGGGGTACTGCACAGACTTTGGGGTCCCTGAGCATGCTGGCATTGTGCAAGACTTATTATGGGATGTTTAAGGAGGAACCAAAGACTGAGAAAGGGAGGGATGAGTGTGCTTTGTGGAAGAACAGATATGGGGAAATAGAGGGAAAAGGGCAACAAAGGGGCCAGCTGCACATAAAAAGGTGCCTGGTCTATATGTTTGTGTGGCCATAAAGCAGCCTGTCCTATCTTCTTAAACAACCCCATTTCTAACTCTTTTATGGGTGTGGGACTCTCTCTTCTATATGCATGTGTGGGTAAGGGGGTCTGAGTGCAGCAACTGGAGTGGGGCTGTAGGCTTAGGACCTTACATGTGTAGCTGCCAGCAACTGGGGAGGCTGAGATCTGGGCTGAGCCCAGCTGTTGGATGGGACCACCTTGTATATATGTACATCTATATATTCCTGCTAATGGACCTCAATCCTGCTGAGCCAGACAAGGGGACAGGATTGGGTAGGTCATTTTTGCTATCTGTGTTTGTCTATTTCTATCTGCTTTACTTGGTGTTACTTTTAGGCTGTGCATATATGTATGTGGGACAAGGAGCTGCAGCAGACTCTCTTCCATGGGGCTACTGGTTTTGGCAACTCTAGCATAGACAGACCTTGTGGATATTTTCAGGCAAAGTTTGAAATTAAACATCCATTATTCTTAAATAAATTGTCAAATGTCAGACTGAAATAAAACATGAGCTGTGGCAGCCATTAGTGTAGGAACCATGGGAATAGTAAATAACAATACCAGATCCTTTTAATAAAGCCACAGTATCTCCTTTTCCAACTACGTCTTGAGCTCTTCTAGCAGTGAAAGAGATAGACATGGTATAGGAAATGATGGAAGGAAAGGCACAGAGCAGGGAAGTGGACACCCTGGGAGGTCTGCAGGCTGTCAGCTCTGCCGGGGCAGGGGACAATTAGATCGACATAAGGCATATGTGTAAAAGTGTCCTGACCAGGCAGTGCAGCCTTATGAGGACCTGGCACCCTCCCAAGCCACTGACACCCGCTGACCCAGAACAGAGGCAATCAGGGAGGCACGCAGCATGGCTGGCAAGCAAGAAACATGCACAGGGAAACACAACCGAGTCCAGGGCGGGTCAGATGATGGTGTTCTCTTCTTCTCTCTCTTCACCAAACACATCCAAGAAGAGGCAGTTATAAAAATATCATTCACAAATTTAGAAGACAAGCAGGAGAAGGAGGAACAGAGGGAGTATCGACCGCGTCAGTACAAGAGACAGTCGTGAGCACCACAGCCAGCCCCGCTCAGAAACCGGGCCAGACAGCCTCTGTTTGCTGGGTTGGGTAGCTGGTTAGCTTGTTTGTTTGTCTTAATAATAATACCCCATGGGTTTCTTCTTGTCCACCTTTTGGGTTTAAGCCTTGAAGTTTTCCTCTCAGCTTTTCTTCCACAAACTCAAAGCATTACTCAGAAAATGACCATCTTCTAATACAAAATGAAACCTGAGATTCTTCTTTACTCACATGAAATGATGTTTAAAGAAAATAATCTGCATCAAGAGCCATGCAAGAAAATTGCTGCACCATCATTTTTCCCATCCCCTCTTTTGGCCAAAAAATGGGTTCTCCTTAGGTACATACACGCAGGGTATAAGGACAGCATAGCCTAGTGCTGCTTGCACCAGCTCCGCTGCAGGTCATGTAGTTGGCAAGGCAGCAGGGTATTGCTCTTCAAGTAGATTTGCTGTTGCTATAACCAGGAATGGGCTGCAAAGTGCCTGAGGCAAAATAGCAGGATCCCTCTATTTTAAGGAATGTGTGTTTACGCTGAGTATATAAATGAGGTCTGACATCCAAAGCGGCAGACAAAATTAAAAGAAAATGAAAAGAATGCTATTTATGACTGAAAAAAAAAAAAGAAATCTCTTTAAGATTAGGAACAAGCAAAAGAGAGACGGAGAACTATATTATCCTGTTGCCTTGTCTCTTCCAGTGTCTTGAAACAGCAACAAAACCAGCCACAACATCAATGTTTAAAATGCAGCACATGCCCCAAGTGTTTTTACAGTGGCTGTTCAGAAGCAGGGTTGAGCTCTACTGCGGTGTAGCCAGATTTATCACTTCAGCCAGTTACCCACACAAAGAGATGTATGTACCCAAGAGATCAAGTAGTACAGCCTATCAGCCACTCCCGAAAACCTTGGCCTGACCACGCAGATTGAAAGCCCAGCTGGTAAGCTGTGACCTGCCTCCTTATTAACCTTTGCACACCTAGTAATTGATTTACCTTTTCTTTATCATTATCGTATGATTACCTGCCTTTCCTGGGCTTTCTTCACCCTCTATTGCTATGGGAACTGCCCCACATGCAGGTGGATGCAGGGAGTAGGAACCCACCATTGTTATAGGACCACCGTGTCTCAGCCTGAAGTCACAAACTGTTCATTAAACACTAGTACATGGTGTCTTTTTGAGGAAAGAGCAGCTTTTTCTTAGTGTTTATACTCAAAGCCTCAGCCACAGGGATTAATGGCAGTTAATGCAGTGGTATAAATCAGTCACTTCCCACTCTCTGTCCCAGCCATGCATTCTCTTGCCAGACCCTCAGTGCATCTGTCAACTCCTCCTCAGGGGAAGAGATGAGTTTCAGTTTAAGCTGGTGGCCACCAACTAACACCTACTGACTCCAATGTCCCCAGGCTCTGATTTGACACAACATTAAAACCATCCCCCGAAGGACCCAGCCAAGATGGGTACAGGGCAGCACACAGCTGATACCAGTTTCCTGCCAGTTTCATTGAGCCCCAGGAAGGACTTCATGTTCCCTGTGAAGTAGCAAGCTCAGCAAACCGAGGCCACACTGAGCTGGCCTGGAAGCCCAGCTCCTCTGGAACTTTATTTTTATGTTCAGATGGGCTAAAAGGAGAGCATCCACCTTCCAATTTCCTGTCTGCAGGCACTTTGAAGTTGGCCCATATTATTTAAGGGCATTTTTTTTAATGTTAAATTAAAAAAATCCTTCATTTAATACAGAAATTATTATTACAGAGGCTGGAACGTTTCTAATGTTTCACCTGAAATGTACACATTAGATAAAACCCTTGGATGCAATGTCTGAATTAATGTAGACCATTGCAAAGAAATAATTGTTAAATGTAAGCCTATATGAGGACACCAGTGAAGGTGGATAATTTCAAAACAAGGCATGTAGGACTAGACAGGAACACAGATTGTACCTCAGTCACTTGTCAATATCAATGTACTTGAGATAGGTGATTATTTCAGGGAATATATGTAACAGCACATAAATCCTTCATCAATAATGCCTCCAGTGCAGCCTAAGTTCATAAGCAATAGTCATCCAGCTCAGCATTGCTCCATGGGGCCCATGGGCAACCCACAATCCATAAGGCACCAGAAGGTGGTCCATGAACTGATTGTAGAAGTATAATTAAGAAACCAAACCAAACCACACACACACACCATCCCACGTGGTTGGCAGGTGCTTATGTCAGTGCCTGCCTACAGGCACCGATCGCTGCCTGACTGCTGGTGCTCACATCAAAGAGGACTCGGAGGTCCTTTGATTTTAAAGGATTGAGAAATGCTTGTTTAGCTTCTATGAAACAGGACAGAGCTGTGACTTCAGCTTCTCACCTGCAACCTGTCCATGGTCCCCGGCCTGGGAGCAGGACACGAAATGCCTGACCCCAAAGGGTCTCCAGTGCGATGAAGATGAACCGTAGCTGCAGCCAGAGGCATGCAGCTCATCCAGTAGTTAAATAAAAGGTGAAAAGACCCCATTATTTACCTTTGTCTTCACCAAATGAAAACAAATATTGAGAAATAATAGCATATAAAAAATATTTTCAGGTACTACAGACCCATCACTTTCCAGTGAGCAGTTAGCGTGGCCTGCTAGGAGTTACTGAGCATACACGTTTAGCTGATTGATAGATTTTTTTAGTAAGGCAATTTTTTCTGTTTCAAGACCTGATCCAGTTTCCCTTTAGGGGTACGAAACTGTTGTTTCTCCCCAGCAGAGAAACCACTACCTTATGATTACTCAGAATAAAAATGTTGGTCAGGGATATTATGTAATTACCTTGTATTTAAATAAAAGATGTGGATTTTTCCTCACCATTTGTGTGCAGAACCAGCACCAGCACCAGCACCCTCCCTGTTCCTCCTTGTTTGGAGCCAACATCAAAAAATGGCCTGAATGTTTTCCTAAGAGCCAAGAAAGTCAGCTACTAATCGTGTGGGGCTGTGTGGCCAAAGGTATATAAACTGACTTCACATGGGACCAGCAGTAGATCAGATTGCATTGGGCGGAATGAAATAAAAAATCCCAGAAGTCTAGTTTCATTGGAAATATACCAAAACTGTCTCGCTATACCAACCTGGCACATCATATGTAAAAAAGTGACTATTTCCTAGTACAGTATATGGGGTGTTTTATAGAAGTCAAAAAATCAGAATGGCCTTAGTTTGACATCGTAAACACAATATACTGTAATGTCATTGAGAGACTACTTGTTAACCTACTTGTCCCAAGATTAAATGCTGAAATCGAGCCCACAGACCTACCTATAGTTTCCCTCTGAGCACAGACATGCTGGTAAAATCTCTTTGCCATACAACTTGGAAATAATTACAATAACTGTGTAATAGGAGAAACCACTTCTGTTTAATTCACTGATATTATTTACATCAGCCCAGAATTTACTGAGCTGGAAAGTGATGCTATGAGAATGACAACTTCCTGTGCAGCAATTCTCCCTGTCTGCAGCTACAGTTGTTCTGTTTGCTTTGAAAGCAAGGCTGTGTTCAGAGCTACAGTAGATTCTTTCACCCAGGTGGTTGTTCCCTGCAAGGGACCTTGAGCATCACAATGGGGACAGGAGCCCATCACCACCAGGACAGGGCAAACAGGTCTGCAATGAGGCATGTCTTCAGCTTGGGTTGACATATCTGATGCCATCCAAGATTTATTTCCCATCCCCTACTCAAGCAATGGCAATTTTGTAGATAAAAGAACTGCAGAGGATTAACAGGTATTTCCATGCAGCTGATATGGTTTAGGGTTTGGTGAGAAAGAGCAGAAGCAACCTGCTGTGCACGAGGTGCAGTTGTAGTTGCTTTCTTGGCAAGAGGGCAGGAGGAGAGCTATCGTGAGCCCAGAGCCACAGACTACAGCTGTTCAAGTTACTGCATTCTTAATCAATGCATATATTTAGGAAGATTAGAATATCTTTTTTTTAACAGGCTGCACCATGTATTGGAGTTAGTGCATCACCCTTGCTGAGTGGGATGTGTTGTCTCCAATGTAACTTAGAGATCACCAGCAGCCTGGAGGCAGGGTTTATATCACTTCCAAGAATAAGGAAAAATGATACTTAAAAGATCATGCAGACAAAAGGATGATATGATTTTATGCAAAGCAAGGGGTTTTTTTAAAATGTAAACCACGATTTGTTAAGAATATTTTCTCATGGATTAGCTTGTGAACTCTGAAAGAAAACATCCTCCTCTCATGCAAGATGCCTGGCCTTTCAGAGCTATAAAATTTGAAATGAAAGAACAGATTGATAATGCTCACTTCAGATATCAATCACCAGGTGTCAACAAGCACGTAGGTAGCAAAAAAAGTGAGGAAGCACTAGGAAACCAGTACAACCAACTGACTTCCTAAGCAGCACCGGGCCTAAACCTAGAAGCTTCTTCCCACAGCTCCTGCACACCTACTTGCATTCAAGTGAGAGTAAATCAGTTCTGCTTGTGGAAGAACTGCTCCCACAGTTGATGATTAATAGAAGCATGTAATAGAGCTGCCCTTCCCTGCAAAATTGATCCATGCAATTGAGAGTCTAAATTCTACTGACGACACTTGGTCCTAAAGACCAAAGGTATTTCCCAAAGTGGGAGCCAGACACAAAGATTTGCATGCTCTTTTTTTGCCTTGTATGGTTATTAACATGTAGCAATTAACTTGGCTGTGTTCTCATTGCTGCTATCCCCAGCAAGCAACACTATGTCTCAGTTTGCTCTCCTCACAGCATTCCTTCAGATGTACCAGATGTCAGTCCCTTCCTTTCAGGAGGGCTGAAAGTGCATTCCAAGAGAGAGAAAGTTCACAGCCCTTTCTAACCTCTCCATGTCTGTCATGGGTTTTTTCCCTTCCACTTGTCCTGGAAGGACAGAGCACTGAGGACCTTAACCCAGTACAAGGTTATTCAAGTTATCTGTTTGCCATTAGGTATCACTGTGCAGCACTGAATTATTTATTCCAGCTTCCTAGACAGGTGTGTGGCAAATTTCCATACAGCTTTAATGGGAATCAGATTGCCAACTTCAAACCCAAATTCTTCATCTGCACCACAGCATGACTGTGGAGTGTTGCTGAGCAAGGGTGGGGTGAACAGCTATGTAGGAACAGACCGCACAGTCACAGCTGGAAGAAGTATGTGGGTCTCACTTAATAAAACTTGATAGGAAATATTTGTAGCTATACAAAAATATCGACAAAGCCGGCAACACGATACACTGCATGTAACCAACATGACTGTCTCACTCAGACAAGCACGCACTGTACTTCAAAGCATGATTATCAGCGGGCAATCAGTGCACACAGGAGCTCACACACAAAGAACTGCTGATATGGCTGAAGGTGGCCCAGCTGAGCAAAGACACTCTGGTGTTCCGGTCCTACTTCCAGAGACAAGTTCAGAGTCACATATGCCCAGGATGAAGAAATAGATCTCATCTTCTGGTGCAGGTCCTGCACCAGAGTAGGGGCAATCCGAAGCACAAATACAGACTGGGCAGAGAAGAGATTCAGAGCAGCCCAGCAGAGAAGGATGTAGGGTGTTCGCCAACAAGAAGCTGAATGTGACCTGGCAGTGTGAGCTCACAGCCCGGAAACCAAGCATGTCCTGGGCTGCATCAAAAGGAGCGTGACCAGCAGGTCGAGGGAGGTGATCCTGCCCCTCTACTCTGCTCTCGTGAGACCTCACTTGGAGTATTGTGTTCCCCTCTGGGGCCCTCGATTTAAGAAGGATATGGAACTGTTGGAGCAAGTCCAGAGGAGGCCTCGAGGATGATCACGGGACTGGAGCACCTCCCGTATGAAAGCAGGATAAGAGAGCTGGGGTTGTGCAGCCTGGAGAAGGCTCCAAGGAGACCTTACAGCAGCCTGCAGTACCTAAAGGGGGGGGCTACAAGAAATCTGGAGAGGGACTTCATACAAGCACATGTAGGGATAGGTCAAGGGCAAATGGCTCTAAACTGAAAAAGAATAGCTAAGGGAGACCTAGATTAGATATGAGGAAGAAGTTCTTCCTTGTGATGGTGGTGAGGCACTGGCACCGGGTGCCCAGAGAAGCTGTGACTGCCCTGTATCTGGCAGTGTTCAAGGCCAGGCTGAACAGGGCTTTGAGCAACCTGGTCTAATGGAAGGTGTCCCTGCCCATGGCAGGGGGCTGGAACTGCATGGTACTTCAAGGTCCCTTCCAATCCAAACCTATGGATTCTATGATTCTGTGAGCTACATATAAAGGGCATACAGAAGATATGGATGACCCAGGTGTGGTGGTTTAAGCCATAAATCAGCCATGCAGTTTGTTCACTCACTTCCCCTTTTTTCTTAGCTCTGCTCCTGAAGGGATGGGAAGGAGAATCGAAAGAATGCAACTCCCACAGGTTGAGATAAGAACAGTTTAATAACTAA
>JAOEHY010000445.1:65946-79583 GCA_025447955.1 Psilopsiagon aurifrons | reverse complement strand
ACATGGAACTGTTGGAACAAGTCCAGAGGAGGGCCACGAGGATGATCATGGGACTGGAGCACCTCCCATATGAAGATGGGCTGAGAAAGTTGGAGCTGTTGAGCCTGGAGAAGGCTGCATGGAAACCTGATAGCAGCCTTCCAATATCTGAAGGGGGCCTATAGGGATGCTGTGGGCGGACTCTTCATTCGGGACTATAGTGATAGGAGAAGGAGTTATGGGTTCAAACTTAAACAGGGGAAGTTTAGATTGGATATGAGGAAGAAATTATTTAGTGTAAGGGTGGTTAGGCACTGGAATGGGCTGCCCAGGGAAGTTGTGAATGCTCCATGGTTGACAGTGCTCAAGGCCAGGTTGGGCATATCCTTGGGTGATATGGTGTAGCGTGAGGTGTCCCTGGCCTTGGCAGGGGGTTTGAAACTAGATGATCTTAAGGTCTTTTCCAACCTAACTATTCTATGATTCTAAGATTTAGAAGTTTTATGGATATTTGAATGATGACACATCAAACATATTTAATTTGTTATTGCCTTTATCCGCTAATTGTGAATTTCTCTAAAGGGATCTTTACATTTTGGTGTGTCATGGAGGTAAAGATGCTTTGTATGAACATAAATTCATAATACTGTTATTTAGAAGGGCTTTTTTCTCAGGGATTCATATAATAGCTGGCATGAAACCGGAGAGAGCGGAGGAGGGAAATGTTTCTCTTGCCCTTCTATTAATTTTTTCTAATAACCTGTTTTCAAATGCTGCACCAACTTTATCAGACTCAGTAATTTCTGACTTGGGTGTATGTACAGAATCTAAGAAGGAACACACAAAAAAACCCAACTCTGGGGATATTTAGTGCTATGGTGAAACTTCAGGCAATGAGTAATACGCTATTTACCAATTTCTTTCTTTTGATTCCTAGACATAGAAGAGTAAAGGGGCAAATTTTATACTGGATTTTGTTGAATCAACTAACATTTAGGATGAAAACCAGGCAGGCTGCTTGGTTACCTTCCGGCAATTTACAGTGGGCAGGCTGCCCAGGCCAGCTAGTCATGTACTGAGTGCACGGATCCTGAATTGGAAATCTCCAGTCCAGGAAGGTTTCCCATCCTGAATGCCTTAACTTCAGCCATATGCCTGTGTTTTATCCCAGTCTGATAATATTCTTACTGGTCACTTGGAATGTGTTGAATGACAGATAATCTATTATTGTCAAACTGTACATAAGCATATAAAGTTTTATATTATGAAATCCCCATGGAAGTGCATGTAACAGTAACAGGAATCTTTTTGTTATAAACAGCATGTATATATGTATATATACTCTGTGTGTATGCAAACACAATATGCTAAATAGTTAATTTTACGTATATAAATACTATCTTTATGTTTGTATACGTAAAGCCTCTATATGTAGTAGATAAATTGCCAAAACTAGGAAATTGAATTACCAGGTACGTCATGTAGTTGACATGATGCATATAAACCCAAATTGAATGCCAGTTGTCATGCTAACAGTAAGGAATAAGAATACAATATACTGATTAGAATGTGAATTTTGGAAACATTCAGCAAGCAATGATAAAACTGTTTAAAAATATGAAAAGACTGAGATCTCAGTTATAAATTTAAAACCAAATCATATTATGTAATGAAACCCCAAATTGTATAATGTCATGAAAATATTTAAATGCAACTTGATAAAGTTAAAAGGAAGTTATTTAGCCATTCTAGAATGACACAATTAAACTGATTGTGCCTGAAAAGTGGTATTTCTGGGTTCTGAAAAGTCCACTAATAGATAGCACCTGTGGCATACAAGTTTATCAATGCATAGCTTCTCTACAAAAAAAGCTTTGCAAAATGGGTACATTTTAACTTATTTTGCATGTGCTTTAATATCTGTTCTACCTTCTGTATATGCCCTATCAAGAAACGAAGTCTAATTTTATCTTTACAAAACATACAGGGTTTTTTTTAGTGTAGTGAGATTTTCAGTGGTATTATGTATGCAGTTGTTTTGATTTAAAGATGCAGTTCGACACAAATTACTCATGCATGAAAGGGTATTATTTTAAATGAAATAAAGTACAACCTGTTGCAAGGTCTTAAAGCTGAATTCCACATCTGTACCAGAGTGGGAAGATACAGAAGCAGTGAAGGTTTATTACATGGCTCTCAGTGCTGTGAAGTCGTAAATTTCTTGCAGACCTACATGTTGGAGTGCTTGCGGTTCCACAAATATAGTCCATAATATATGTAATATATATATAATAAATGGAGCATTTTAAAAATTGAAGGTCTGTAAGAGAGAGAGAAAATGATACAGCCAGAGCCTTAAACCATGTCTAGGGATTCTTGGAAGGTCAGACCTGTCTAATTTCATGGGCTGCGCTAAAACCTTAGAAGATAAACAAAATGAATATCTAGCAATATGTGTTGCAAGAGTAAAAGTGCATTCTTGTCCTAAGTTCATAGTTAGTTTAGCAGGTTGCGCTACGCGCTGACTTCAGAGCATAGGCTTTTAGACTTTTTAATTTTTTTTTCTTTTTTTAATATGGGAAAATATAGCAAGTTTTAAAATGAACAAACTGTATGCTTCATGATAGTTGCAGCAACAGAATTACTCTGAGCAAACAAGGGCTAATCTGTATTGCTTACCTATCACTGCTTAAATATTGATACAGAGAAGGGGAAAAGTATAATGCCTGCAGGAATGAATGGGAATAGCAAAAACTCCTACATGACTTGTGAAACCATCCCCACCAATACCTCAAATTAAACTTTTTTTTTTTTTTTTTTCCTGAAGATTGGCAATGATGAAATTTCATTGGGTTTTAATTTTTAGCTGTCTCAAAGCAGCTTTTTTCCAGGTTACTAGCTGCTGTTCACCATCTAAGCAGGGTACCAGGCCACTTTAAATTAATCATTTGACCTCTCTGCACCTCAGTTTCGTTAAAATTTATAAAATACTTTGTTTCTCACTGCATTTTTGTGCCAAAGATCAGGGGCCTTAACTCAAATTTATAAGCTGCCTGCAAAAGAGGTATGATATAGGTAGCAATAATTGTGGATTTGATTATTGTTAGAAATTATATTTGCTGAACAAGCTTATGTAAAAAGGACAGAGAAAGATAGGCTTAAGTGAAGCAAATATCATCTTAAACTCATGAACTCTTCAAGGTTACTTATATTCTTACATGCTTGTTCATGATGCTCAAGAGAGCCAGGAAATGTCACCGTTTTTATACCAAATATTCCAGAGCTTTCCATTGTATACTAAAGTAAGTTATCTCTGTCTCCCAGCCCACTTTTTTCTCCTTCTGACATGAAGCCACTGGATTATCAATTCACTTCCATGGCACAATAGACTTGGGGGACTGTTCTTTCACAGCTCTTTTAGGTGGTTTTATTTTCCTATGTGCTGCTGCTTACCTTATGTTTTCACAAGTTGACAGTGTTCAGCTTTTATGGAATTAAATCTTTAACTAAAGAAGACATGGATATAAATAATAAAACAGAATCATTATCTATTTGATAGAATTCTGGTTAAATGCAATTGCCTCAGAGAATCTGTTTATACAAATGCCCTTTCCGTAAAAGATACTATGTGAAAAATCTTTGACCTGATAAAATCTCTGAGGGCAATTGTGCTTAGCTGAGTCTAAACCCTTTTTCTAATCTATACATATCCACTGAAAAAGAAACAATGAAAGTTAAAATGCCTCCTGGACTAAGACTCAGGAGACTTGAGGCAATTTTTTTGCTATCTGGAGTCTTTCTAGGCATTTCTGAGTATTTTTTAGGCTTTCCTCAATCTAGAACCTTTCTAGTTATATGTGATTTCCAAGAATTTGTCTCTGTTTCCTAGGATTTCTATCGTGTATTTTGTAGGTATTTCCCAGTCCTCTTCAGGAATTTCTCATTCCAGAATATTTCTGGGAAATTTGCCTTGTTTTATTTGAATTTCCATGTAGGTTTGAGTAGTTTTTCTCTCTTTTCAGGTATTTCCATAGCTTCCTAGCAATTCCAAGTTCTGCAGCATTTCTAAAACTCTTTGAATAGTTTTGAGGAAGTTCATTATACTTCCTGAAATTGCACTAATCTAGAAATTTTACAGGTCATTCAGTGACCATTCTAGGAATTTCAGGGCAGTTTTGAGGAATTTCCTATTGCATTTGAGGACTTTAAAACTGCTGCTTAGGACTTTTTTCTGTTCATAGAATCATTCTAGGAGTTCCACAGTTCTTTGTAATTTTCTTTTTTCTCATGTTCTCCAAGAATCCCTTTTGGTAGAACCTTTTTATGAAAATTCCAATTTGTTTCTGGCATTTGCACATCATATTTGCTGTTCTTCTTTTTAGAATCTTTCAAGGAATGTTGCCATCTAGAACCATTCTAGGATTTCTCATTGTAAAGGCATTAGGTGCTGAAAAATGTTCAGTTATATTTACAGTTACATTGACAAAATAATGTGTGTCTGGGTAAAAAGAACCAAGTCTTTTTTTTAAAAAAATATAAATTTAAAAAAATAAATAAACTGAACTGTGAATTGCAGTAGCTTACAGTAGCAATTTGTGTCATGGAACTTTCACCTGTGCTAGTACTTGCCAAATGCATACTGCCTGGAGCCAACTTTTGGCATCAAACTGATTAAATTAACACCTCAGCACAACAGGGATACATAATGCCAGACTTTGTAACAGTGGAATATGATTTATAGTTGACTCAATTTTAATGATCGGACTCAGGATCACTCTTCTTGAATAAGTTTCATGTCTGCCATGGCAGAGAGATCTATAGCCATTTAATTCTCCTATTGGCTGTAAATTAATTAAATTGGCGGTATATAAATAAAATAACATTATCTTATTTCCTGGCTATTTTATTACCTCATTCATAGCGTGTAATTTCCATATGATGGTCCTGTCAGATATACTTTAGAAAGTATTTAGGAAGAAGTGATTTTACCGTCTTTTATCATCCTATGTCTGTGCCCATAGAGAGTTTCTGGATTTATAGACAGAGGCATAAACTTTGTCAAGTAATAGTCTAATCTGCTCTAGCCAAATGCTATTCCTTTCAAAATTTTGCAGAGTTAATGAATTTCCCGCAAAGACTACTTCTCCTTTCCAGAACATTCTTTACCTGTAGAATTTGCAAGTGCTTCATAAATGATTGCTTTTAGAATCCAAAGTCCTGACCATTTCTACAATATCACCCCCTCTTCTTCCTTCAGGGAGTTTTTTTTGTAGCTCTGTAAACACAAGCAACCATGTACACCAGCGCACTCATTTAGGATCCAGTACCAATTCCTGTCAAGGCTTTTGTAACAACGATGCAGCACCTCTGAGGACTTAGTGAGCTCAGTGTCGTATGTCTTGAGAGTTAGAAAAATTCTTTCATACCTTTAGGCACAAATACCTAGGCATTAAGGAAATGCTAGTGTATTGAAAAGGTCACATAAAAGGCAGAGTACAGCTGAAAGAGAAATGTCCTAGTTCTTAGTTTCATTGCTCTGTGAATAAATAGGCATTTAGAAAGACAGAGGGCTGATTTCCCAAATTACTTCAGTAAAACTTTATGTAGGAGATACAGAAAAATGCAAGTATTCCTTTTAGAAAACTCAGTAAGGCATTTGCTATGAGGAACTTGAGCCATTAAGTGAGCTTTGAACCTGTTGACTTAGTTGTGTAGGTAGAGATTAGTGAAACAGTTGAGAGTTGATTCTACCTATGTCTGCAGCCTCTTGAATAAATTCATTCCCATTCCAATTGCTGAGTGTTTGGCAGAAAATATTTCCTAACTGCCCAAACCACCACTATTTTTCATATGAAGCATGTTGGTTTGTTTCCATTTTAACAGGTGAGGGCAACCGTCAAGGTCTTTCAGTGTTAGCAGTTTTGTCCCAGTCAGCTAGAAATAATCACCATAATATTCTTCTAAAATATCTTTATAGAGATGAAATAAAATAGTGATATTACCTGAAAGTAAAAAGGCTTTAAAGTAGCAGTTCTTTAAAATCCAATAGTTCAGACTCATCTGAGATTTCATGAGTTCTGTAACAATGCAGCTGTTTTCCTCAGGGTGTTCTCACAAATTCATAAAAAAAATCTATTTGCTATGAGCCTTCTGAAACCCCAAGGAAAGCAGCTGTGGTTTTGACAAACTGGGCCACATTTTTTACACCTCTAGCAAAAGAGACATTTATAGAGGTTTTCTATGCTTCATACATCCATGAGCAATGTATTTTTTTAGCACTACCGTCATATATTGCTCTTAGCAGAAGTTTATGTAGCAAAGCAGCCAAACTGAACTTTGAGTTGAGCTACAATATGAAATTAAAAACCTGACCTCCAGCAGGAGACTTGCCCTAAGCTTAAAATATGCCACCCAGAATGAACTTAAAGACCACTAGGGAAATCACAGAATGACACAGACATGTTATTTAGAGGGGTTTTAAATCCTTTTCCTTTTTTCTTTGCTTTTAATGTGTTCCTGTAACTATAAAAATGTAAAGAATGAGTGACATTATTAGGAAGTCTTGGTGAATGTGCTTACTACAGCCTTAATGACATATAAACTCTGGAACTACAGGAACTTTTTTGCTTCTTGTGTAAGCCATTCCTACAAGGAAATATTTTCTTATTTTTTTCTGTCAATCCAGAAGTGCTTATAGACCCAAATTGTATCCTTTTTGCTGCTTTCAGTTTGCACAAGTTTCGTTGATATTTTAGTCTGTGCATATTTTTATACCACATATTTTTTTCCTGCATCTGCTCTACCATATTCAGTCTTTCCTGGCTTTTGAAACTTTTATTTCTTTGTCTTAGTATGACATGCTTTACAGACCCATTCTTATGTAGAAAGCAATCTTTCTTGAGTATTTTTCAACAATATTTGTTGTGTCACAACAGTTTCCCTAAATTTTTTTTAAAGTTTTTCAATTTTTAAATTATGTTTCTCACTCAAACAACCCAGTTGAAATGTCTGTAATATACTGACTTTTGTCAGCCTGCTCTTCCACTCCATATTTTAATATTTGCTTGGAAGTTACTCAGAGAAACATATTGTCATTTCCTCTTGAAATGTCTTTACTTTTAGATGTCACTAAATTTTCCAATTGAACTGTGGCTAATCCATTACTTTTTAATATCATCCCGTTATTGCCTCATTCTTTGATCCTAGTCCCTCAAGATGTGCTTTCTCCTTGTCCCTTTGATCTCTATCTCTTTTTATATATATTTTCCATTGTACTCAGCTTTCTGAGTTATATCTGAGTTTCATCTCCTTTTTGCTCTCTTTCATGTTACTGAGCTGCCAGCACCTGGGTAAGTCCTGTTGAGGACTTGAGGCTCCCTTGGTGGCTCTCACCCCTCAGAATTGAGGCTCCTGGATGCTGAACTTGCCCTCACTCTGGTGTTGAAGGCGTCCTCCCTGCAGCTACTCACCTTGACTTTAATTTCATTTCATACTTCATTCTTCTTTTATCAGAGATGTCATAGTTTTTCATGCAACTTAATTGCATTCTTCCCTGATGTCTAGTTCTTACATTTTCACTTAGAATCAGTCACCTTGGTGCCAGAAAAAGCCTAAGTTCCATTCTTACACGTCTGACTGAAATGAACTAAGTGAACCATACTCTAATTTTTCTCATCAGAATATCAATAAGTCCACTTCCTCTATGTATGTTCAAAAGGCATGATCATTATTACTAAATCATTCTATAACCATGAATTTAATTTTATCCATTTTCATTTTCATTATGGGTGTTTTCAAATATTTTAATGCTTATAGAATTAAAATTTATTTCCTATACCTGTTGATTAAGTTTCCCTTTAACTGAATTTAGAATATATGTATGAAATTTAAAAATTAAGACTTTTTTGTAACTTGATGGAAGAATATGAATAATTGATGGGTGATGTGATTCTTAGTAGCTGTGTAATCAGTGAACAGAATGCTAGAAGTCACAAAGGAGTCTGCCACTTTAAGTTCTAAGTATAGGTCAGAGGTCTGTAACTGTTAAGTGCAAGTAAATTGACATTTTTTTGAGGTGTTTTGTCTATGTAAGGTGAATGCCAAAGAGCACTGATATTTTATCTTCATCCTTCCATGTAATAAATATTAGAAGATATTACAGACTAGTTATCAGAAAGAGCATCCTCTGAGATTATAAAAAAACCTGAAACAGGCACAAATTTTGGAACACTATTTCTTCATTTTTTTTATTGTCATATTCGTGGATGTCAATGGCCAGACTGGTAAGAGAGACCTTACCTGGTCTAAACCAGTGCATCTCTGCTTAAGTCAGTGAATTTAGAGTAACATAAAATATCTTAAAATCTCTCCAATAAATAAAGTCCTTGTTTTTGAATCAGTTCTACTAAAGAACAATTGAAACAATGCTTTCCCTTAATAAGCCTCCATTGATTCAGGAATAATTAAATTGAAAGAATTATAGCAGAATATATTTCTTAAATTTACATTTGTAAATACAGTCAAATGTTCTTAAATGGTAGACTCCTGTATAAATAAAAATGTGGGCATTAAGTGGACATAGGGCACAAATGTCATCAATTTATATCTGCTTTTATTCCATCAATTTCCTTAAAATGAGAGGAGTAAGAATATTAAAACTTTAGGGTCAGATACAGTAAATTTGTGATCTCTATGAATGGCTTAATGCAAAGCACGATATTAGGCAGTGGAGAGACTCCCATTAACTTTGTGAGATTTGGGTCATATTTGAAATGTATTAAAGACTATGCAGCAGAAAATGTTTGCCAGTAAGATCGAAGCAGTATTGCTAAGTATTGTAAATCTGCTTGCAGGTTGCTCCTGTTAGACTTGCCAGTTACCAAAATTAGTTTCGCTAATTCACTTAGTGTTGTATAATATAGGTTTACAGCTTCTTAGTTACAACTAATGACATTTTGTTATTTTAATATTTGTCTAGGCCAGGAATCTTTTAACAATGTAGACATAGTAGTAAATGGTAAGATACTTAAATGAAAAGTGAGACTGAAAAAAAGTAGACTTTTATAGAAAGCTATACTTTAACAGGCCTATTCCTTGTTCCCTCCCATTGTAAGAAATGGGTAGGAGAAATAATCTGGAGAGTGAAATAAAAGTGACTTACTGATGTAACTCCCTCACATGTTCATTCTTAATTGGAGATTAAGATTATTCACATTAAGAACGAAGTGTAGCTCTTTAGGAGACTAGGGAGTGGTGGTGATGGTAGTATTGTAGTGCGGACTATATACAAAATTCAGGCATTTCCAAGGTATGTCTTGGCAGTGCTCAGTGCCTTCCTCACTTGCCTGAAGAAAGAACTATAGAGAAGAAATCCTTTGAGGATTATTTCAGAGGCAGTTTAGGCAGAATAATTCACTCCAAAGAGCCACAAGTAAAACTCCTCTAAACTGTGTTAATTTTCATGTTTACACTGTCCAAAGAGCTCTTCCATAAACCATCTCAATAATTTAAAACGTCCCTTCATTAGAAACTATTTTGTTTCTAATGGGAAACACTTAAACAATACTTTAGTGTGTTGTGAAAAGTGAGTGCAACTTTTATTTGCTTGTCAGAGTGCTACATTCCACTTAAAATGCATATTATATCGTGCTCTGATGCTTACAGTTCTATAAATATATGCTTTATTATATCATTCAGTAGATTTTACAATACTAAAAATTGATGTAAAAAAAATGGAAGATGACCTGTAGTGGATTGCTCTTATAAATGAAATATCAGACAATTGAATTGTGAGAATGAGAGGGAGAGGAAAAGAAATTAGTGTTCACATTACTGATTGTATATTTAATCTGTCCTGGGAATTGACTTAAGTAGTGCACGAAAAGACAAGAGATGATCATGAAATCCAAGAACATTTCATATTGTTTCTGTATGGGAAGGCAGAATTAAGTTTCCTAACTTTTAGTGACTTGTCTTGTGTCCTTAACAAGGATTTTCTAGCAAGTTAATATGTCAGAAGTTTTATAGAGTTACTCACTTTACTGTTGGCAATCATGCCATGATGCCAGGTATCATCGATAATTTGTACCAATATTGTTTCTGTGGACAGTATGATATTTTGAGGTAAATGCATCAAAGTGTAAAGGACTCGGATTTATGACCCCTACAACTTCTTACTGACTAGGAAATTAATAAGGAAAAACTTGCAAAACTAGGGAGTTTTGTTGGTGGGAAACAGGGGTTTGCAGACTGTATCTGCACTTAGATATTAAGAAAGAAAGGAGCATGGTGATCTGTCACACAAATGAGCACCTGGTCAGCTTGTGACAGGGCTGTTTGCTGGCTACGCCCTGTGGGGATGAGAGCTGTGTGTGCTCAGGTCGTTCCCCCAGGTTGAATTCAGCAGAAGCTTCTGTGAAGCTGTATGCATCGACCTGGAAAATGGAAAGCAGTCCCAGTTTCTGTCACACTAGTGACAGAGTTGCAAAGGAGTTGCAATGAACCAAAGCAGGCTGCAAAGGACAGCATAACTGCCAGTCTCTCAGTAGTTTTGGTTGGTAAATCAGGTAATGGATCAGGCTTATGTGACTGGACATACACACTCCGACCCTGTCACTACACAACAAGCACTTAAACTCATAGCAAGTCATGGTTTTCCTAAAATTTAGCATTCCAGACACGAATGGGCACACAGGATGCACAGGTATATTACATGGGAAGTCTCCTATCCTACCTCCTATCAATAGTGTAAGCACAGTATTAATTCAGTTTCGCTAACTGTGCTGACAGGATTCAGTGTATTTTTTACAGTAGCTTACTGGTAAGATGTCACTGGGCACATGATAAACAAGGAAAAAGCTGTTCTTTTGTTTACACAGGTCAAAGCCTTTTAATCTTGATGTTTACAGGTATGTAACTTGCATGCACATGTGCTCCAGTAATGTGAGAGAGCACATGGACAAGATGTCTCCTAAAACATTCAGTTACTAGTAAGAGATGGTTGTTGTATCTAATGTTACAGATACTTCTTAGAAAAGTTATTCAGGGGAAGGTAACTGACATCTTGTATTTCTGAGCCACTTAATTTCTGCCTTAGTGAATCTATTGTTTTACAGTGCAACTGAAAAGTGTAGTCCTTTTATGTTATAACAGCTTTCATATCATGATGGCTTTACTTTTTTAGGAACATATGCAGAGAACATGTGTCAGTGTCTGCATGCATATTTTTATGACAGATAGCTGGGGAATAACTGAATTTAGTAGTATTTTTTCACATCTATAGAATTTTCTTGACTGTGTTTTTTGTGTTCCTCTTTTAAATCCATAATGCTGATGTTTCAAGGACAGTGTAAATAATTCAAAACTAATTCCAGCACTCAAATTTAGGATTATACTCATGCTTTTCACAATAATTAAAAATGCAGACTTATCATGTTTTGTTTATGGAATAAATTTTTAATATACATTAAATACAATTTGTTTCATCTCAGTAAATACATACCTTTTAAAACATTAATTTCCACTTTGCTTGTACCAATATCTTTCATTATTTAACAGACCAGGTTTTGTTTGTGAAAGAACTGAAGTCAGACAGGAAGCAATTTCTATTTCAGATTTACAACTCTGTATTTCATGGGGCAGTACCTTTCTTTTCAGACTTCAGATGGTAAAACGTTTCCTTAACTTACATGTTGATCAGTTAAGTGGAGTTTGATAAGATAAAATCTGTAAAATTGTGCAGAAAAAACTGACAATATTAAGTTAAAAACCTGCAGTGCATGAAGTTGAGCCATATAAGCTATGGATTTAATAATGAATTCTTTCCATTTCAACATTCATGTTAATTAAACAATTGTTTCCTCCTTCAACTAAGTCAGCTACTTAGTCCAGCAATATTACGAAGAGTCATTTATAAATATTCATGCATACATAATCATAGATTGCATTACAACATCAGAAAACCATTTAATTTGCATTCTGCAGTTTTGGCAGAGACCTTACACTAAAACTGTAACTTTGTAATTTTCTTAATTCCAGTTGTATCTTGTAAACTTTTGGCCGGTTCAATACACATGCCCATCCTTACAAAAGTATACCAAAAGATACTTGGAAAATTGCATGGCTTAGAGATTGAATGACATCCTGTTCTGGTTTTGAGCTGGAAATACGGGCTCAGTTTTCCGTCACCCTTTTAGGGCATTCACTATAGTAGTCTCTGGCAGTTAATGTAGCCACCCATACGTAATGAACTGGTGACTTTCAAATGGTTTATAAGCACTGTCTGCCTGTGAAGTCATTATTCTTTTGACAACGTAAGACACAAGGTTAGATAGTGAATGAGTGTCATGATTAAACTACCTGTTTTGTCCTATGAGAAGATTCACTTCAAATGTGGGTAAACTTTAAAAGGCCAGTAGGTTGTACTGGGCAATTTAGTAGCATTCATATCAGCAGTGCTGGCATATTTCACTAGTACTAACTATGTTGCTCTTCAGGTGACCAGAGCGAAATACTTAAAATGGACTTTAGATGCATTAACTTCTGATGTATTTTATTTAATATACCCATCTGATAGATATGTAGGAATTGCATGGGACATAGCAATTGCAATTCCAGGTCATCAGTAAACACAGAGGGGGGGTTCTTTATCTAGGAAACAATGCTTAAATCATTTAGGTTCATATCAGGTATCTTATTCGATCACTTCAGCTATATATCAAAATGACTTGGTGAAATTATTTTCTTCTGAAGATCCCTTCTATGTTCACTTAAGAAGATCTCCAAGAGAACAGTTTTTCACAGAACTTTAGAAAAACTGGAAAGGCTTTCCAGAGGCAGGTATGAGCAAAATTAAGGTGCAGAAACTGGACAAGTTTAAACGAAAGCTTAAGTGGCTTCTGCAGATGGAAAAGCTTTTGTTGAACTGCTGGAAGTCTAACAATTTCATAACACTTTTTTCTGTAATTCACTGTCAGACCAGTTACTGCATCATAATCTTTACCTATTCATCTGATACCTAAATCAGATTTTCCAGGAAGCATCATAAATCCTTCATTCATTGAAAGGTCAGGAAGAGGATTATAGAGATCATGGGTTTCAGAGCAGTTACTGATAGTAAAAATGTGTAGTGCTACCAGTATTTGTCATACTGTAGAAGGAGAAGAAAAATTGACAGATTCATAGTTATAGTAATACATTCACTTTTCTAAACCTGGAAATCATATATAATTTTAAAAATACAAAGTCTGAAGGACATGACATTATTCTCTCCTAGATAGTCTGTTAGTCTTCTGTGTAATATTCTATACTAATTGTAGAATCATAGAATAGTTAGGGCTGGAAAGGACCTTAAGATCATCTAGTTCCAGCCCCTCTGCCGTGGGCAGGGACACCTCACACCAAATCACGTCACCCAAGGCTCTGTTCAACCCTGCCTTGAACACCACCAGCAATGGAGCATTCACAACTTCCCTGGGCAACCCATTCCACAGCCTCGCCACCCTTACAATAAATAATTTTTTCCTCATATCCAATCTAAACTTCCCCTGTTTAAGTTCGAACCCATTGCCCCTTGTCCTCTCTCCACAGTCCTTAATGAAGAGTCCCTCCCCAGCATCCCTATAGGCCCCCTTCAGATATTGGAAGGCTGCTATGAGGTC
>JAOEHY010000445.1:0-60958 GCA_025447955.1 Psilopsiagon aurifrons | reverse complement strand
AGAAAGTTGGGGCTGTTCAGCCTGGAGAAGAGAAGGCTGCGTGGAGACCTCCTAGCAGCCTTCCAATATCTGAAGGGAACCTATAGGGATGCTGGGGAGGAACTCTTCATTAGGGACTGTAGTGATAGGCCAAGGAGTAATGGTTTCGGACTTAAACAGGGGAAGTTTAGATTGGATATGAGGAAGAAATTCTTTGCTGTTAGGGTGGCGAGGCACTGGAATGGGTTGCCCAGGGAAGTTATGAATGCTCCATTGCTGGTAGTGTTCGAGGCAGGGTTGGACATAGCTTTGGGTTGTATGGTTTAGGGTGAGGTGTCCCTGGCCTTGGCAGGGGGTTTGAAACTAGATGATCTTAAGGTCCTTTCCAACCCTAACTATTCTATGATTCTTCGATTCTATGATAAACTAACTATTTTCTATACCAAGGAAGTTATTTTTCATGATGAAAAAATTCATGATCAAATTCTGACCACTGCTGCCCTTGGCAAAGCCTCTCTAGCAATTAGTCCAAACTTCAGAATGTAGTTCAGGGTTCCTAAAAGATGCATAAATGTTTTTACAATGGAATGGGTCATTGCTGGAAAAATAATTGTTCATAGAAAGAACAGTTTTCAAACCGTGCTTCTCAGATACATTATTCCCTGCTCTTATTTAAATTCATAGATTTTTTGACTAGGTGGCTTGACATTTGGCTCAGAGTTTTGCATGAATATGGGCTACATGAAACTACTTTGGTGTATCAAGCAGCTCAGAAATATGGCTGTTTTATAGAAAATAGTCTGTCTGGTTGGGTTGATACTGAAAAGGGAAAATTTTAAATTAGTAATCCAGTCATGCTGTTTTGACAGTGTTATAAACTACCTTAAGATCAAAACCGAAATCAGATAACTGCTGAATTGTGTCTTCGTAAAAAATATTGTGCCTGAAAACAAATTAAAGAAAAAAACAACAAGCTACTAATTATCTCAAGAAAGTTAATAACTTCATTAGCCTGGTTTTATTTCAAAAGGCATAAAAGTGTCAATTAAACCAAAAAAGCATATCAGCTGAATCAGAAATACTGAGAGTAATTTCAATTACCTAAGGAACCAGATCACTTTAGACTGAAATATTTATATCCAGGTGAGGAAAAGAATGCTATACACAAATATGGAAGCATCAGGCAAAGCTATAAAGGTACTAAAATAATGAAATAGTTTTTGCTGAATAATAAGATGGATCTCTAATTTTTATACAAGTAATACTGGTAAAGAAACTTCGTATAGATAGGGCTGGCTAAATAAGGCAATGTACAATTCACAAATGAATTTTCAGCATACCCAAATACTGTCTTTGCAGTTATATGGTTTTTATTTCTTCTTAGCTAGTAGATGAGGTATAAGTTTACGAAAGTGTTTTGAATCTCCAAAGCTTCATAAACGTAGCTGTGAATCA
This sequence comes from Psilopsiagon aurifrons, assembly GCA_025447955.1. Lineage (NCBI taxonomy): Eukaryota > Metazoa > Chordata > Aves > Psittaciformes > Psittacidae > Psilopsiagon > Psilopsiagon aurifrons. The sequence goes on along the minus strand of JAOEHY010000445.1, from coordinate 59,524 downwards.
TTCTGACTCAAATCCATCTTGAAAGTAGAGCATGTGTCATCTGCTGCTGGGGTTGCATTCATTTCCTGCCCTAGTCCAACACAATGAGAAAGTACGGTCATGGCATGTGATTTAGCTGATCATCATCAAGAACATTCAAAATAAAAAAATCAGAGTCCATACATTGTTACTATAAAATTTTAGAAAATATCTGAGCTGGTAATTATCCAAGTTGTTTGGTTTATCAAAAATGGCACGGCAGATTTGAAGTTTGTCTTTCCTATTTTGCATTAGCAATACTGTTCAAAAGGGCAGTTGCATTTTGTAGAATAAAAGCGAGTAACTAAAAGTGGCTTGTGGCAGAAGACAGCCTGTCACCAGTCACCCTCTTTTCCAGTTGTTCTTAAGGCTTAGGTGAGACATCCATTTTAACCATCAGTTGAATGCTTTCACAGAGCACTTAATTTGAGCAGGCATAGGAACACCAGTACTTCCACTGAGAGTCATACACTTGGGGCAGGAATTTGTATTTGCTTTGTGATCCTTGGCTGTCATGGCAAAACCTCCATATTCTGTCCAGCAGGGAAGATGGGAAACACTGCTCTAAGTACAGACAAAAAATGATTGTTTATGAACTGTGAACGGTAAATAATAATAAGAAAAAAACCTTTTTATCTGAAGATTTCAAGCGTTACAAAAGTAGCTTGATACAGTAATCTCTTATTGTTTGGTGCAATTTTCACACACAGAAGTTATATGAATAAGGCAGTGCAGTGGTTTCCACATTTTCTGTTACTATTACTATATGCTGGTATTTTATACCATGTAATTATAAGGTTCTGTCATGTTTCATATATGCTGGAATACAGCTTGATACACAGCATAAAGTTTTGGAATTTCAGTGATATGACCTCTGCCTATGAAACCTTGTTATATTTAAAACAAGTGAAATGGTACGTTCTAGTCTATGATATCATCATCTGCTTTACAGAAGTATACACGGAATGCACTTAACTTTATTCTATGGCAGATCTATAACACCTTAATATCTTTGATAAATCTTAAGGCTTTAAAAAACATTCACAGTGCTGAACAAGGATGCCAGTGCCAAGCTGGATAGAGTATGTTACTAAACTGTCATAATGGGTAAATAGAATCTGGACAGACACATTGAATCCATCTGACAGTTGCTTGAATGAGAAGAGATATAATGTCAAAAACCAAACCCGTAATATCACATGATTTGTGATGTGACTTTTGAAACTGATAGGGTGAAAAACGTGCCTCTCCATAAGCTACTGCTGCCGTTACTAGACTTACAGGAACTTCATTTGCCTTGAACATTCCACTTTACTCTGAAAAAATGACAGAACTGCCACCTCTTTGGCTTACACTGATGACGCTACCTTATTGCAGGGAGCTTAAGCCTGAAAGTCTTTTTATGGTGGTTCTAGAGGATTGCTAATGTCACAACAACATAGGAACAGACAGTTTCAAAACCCGTTTTGTGAATACTTCTAATATTGTCAAACTATTCTCACTCACACATTCCCACGCATGGAGGAGAAGCCAACTTTTTCACTGTATACCAGTATATGACTGGAAAGTGTCACCTTTCTTGATAATAAATATGCCTGTAAAGGAAATATAGACATTATTAAGAATCATAAGTTTCAGGTTTAGAAACAGACTGCAGTTGAGGAACATTGATGTGCATCACTATCTGTGATGTCTGCACAATGGGTATCAGTACAATGGTTTTTGTTTTTACCTGGGAGCATTACTCATTTGGGGCTCTTAAGAAAACTTGCAAGGACAGATGTTGGTGATATCTGACAGAGAATCCGTCATTGATTGAGCCAATTTCATGAGTAAATGTGTGCTTGAAATGCACATAGACCAGTGCCTACTTTCTCCTAGTGTTTCTTGATTTCATTTACTATTTCTTAATTCAGAATCTTGGGTGTTTTGTTTTTTTTTTTTTTTTTTTCCACAGTAGATTTTCAAGGCCAGACAAATTACACTGTGGTTTGTTAGGAAGAGGAGGAAGGAGTGGGATAGAGCAGCTGCAAACTTCCAAGATATTTTTAGAACGAGACCCAGACTCCCCATCTTTCATACTCATTCTGGTTATAGCAGTTAACTGAACTTGTATTTCCTATGGACAACTGGAAAAGAACATGATATTGTTAATATTCAGATGTGTCAGTTTTTCCTATAAATTCCCTACCCAGTACTCCTGAAACAAGCTCAGCTGGTATTTCATTCTCTATGAAATTTAATCTAACAAGCGCTTCCTGTGAGTTTCAAGGGAATTCCAAAATGAGCATATTCACACTTGAAAATTAAACTGTTCCTCTTAATGGCTTTTATGGAGCCATTGTATGCCCAGATGATATTTTTAATTCCTAGCCATTCTGCTGAGTTTGTTCATGGGGCATACCACAAACATCCAATGTACTCTAGCCAGTTCCTTCTAAGCTGGCATTTAGTTATTTGCACAGTATCATGATAACTAAATAGCAAATAATTCATCATGAACTCGGGCAGTTAAAAGTGGATCTAGAGTTAGGATTTGATACTGTTAATTAAGCACAGTCAGATGACAAATAGCCTGTGTACAGTGGGTGTGATTACGATTGGCACATAGAAATTACACACTGTGGCAATTTAATGCAGCAGAACTGCGAGGATCAGTGAGGTCACAACAGTAAGCTGTGAATGATCAGCAATCATATCAACCAAAAGCATTTTTTTCATCTACAAATATAAAGCTTCCTATTATGTCTTCAGTGTGATATTAGCTGCTTTGTTAATACACACGGGCCTCCCTCAGGTTGGAATGATAGTTGCCTACTTAGATGAAATTCAATGAATTCAATTAAAGACTACAGCCCTGGGCTAGTGTTCTAAAATAATATTCACTTTGAGCCTTTATTACAGCCTTGGAATTTTTCCTTAATCGTATTGAACATCCTTAGGGTTCATGTATGTGAGGAAGGAGGAGGTTCAGGATCCGAAACAAGCCGTCTTTTCAGATTCACCACCAGATGTGTTTGTTTAAGATAAGACCAAATATGTCCAAATCTGACAGAGCAGAAAGAGGGATAATAATTAATGGCTCTGGAAAAATAACATATCCTTCAGGTAGGGGAAACTGAGAAGCAGCCTGATATTAGCAGAATTATGTACCACCAGCATATCTGGTCCTCTTTTCTGAAAGTTATTCCTGTTTATCATCATCATACCTAAAAACCAATGAAAAAAGAAGAATAGAAGTAGCTGCATTTTTTTCCCTGCATCCAGTGCAGAAAATGCTGTGAGATAAATGCCTGTCAGCAATGAATTTCAATAAATCTTTCATCAGTAGCTTTTATTATTTCAAGAACTCTTCACTTTCTTTGCTTTTTGTTCAAAGTATTTGGAGATAAATTTTTGACAAAGAAAAACACAGAAAAATTGAAGATTTAAAAAACTTTAAAGATTCATGGTGGGCTCATTTGTCTTTTATTTTAGCAAATGATGATTTTCACTGAGAAATCCTAGAACTCTTGCAGTCAATGGAGACAAGTATGAGAAACATGATACTTCAGAGTCTTGAATTCCTTCCATCCAAATTCATTACAAACCACAGATTAGTGGTTAAAACCCAAATTTTCCATATGCTATATGTAATTAAGTTTATTTCTCCTTAAAAGCTTTAAACCTAGGGCAAAGATGAATGCTTATGAATTAAGGCCTGAAGGCATAGCATGGAAAATAATAAAAGATAATTCTTAAATGCTGAAAAGTCTTTGTTTTGCAAAGACTATGCAATAGCTATAGAAGCCAGAACTAATTCTTTGGTTCACATACTTGTTTTCCCAAGACTTAATCAGCATTCCAGGTGATTTGGTGGAAGAAAAACAATGTAGTCTTCTAATAATCTAGCATTACAATGCTCCTGTGACTGCAAGTGAATATTACCACTTTAAAGTACTTATTTATATACGAAATCTGCTTGTAAAGAGGTACTTTATATAGAGTCCTCTAAACATAGCAACTGCATAGATTGAAGATTTAGAATTTAAGCTTAAAGATAGCAAAGATGGACTTTCAAACAAAAAGATAACAGAAAGTGTAACCTTGTATCTGACTGCAAAATAAAGGTTCAAATAAAGTCATTTACACAGCCAAAGGAAAGTTAATGTTGCCTATCAGACTCACTAGTTGAAGACAATTTTTGGACTCCTTAATGAGAAAGATACAGTCACTTTATTTTGAGTGGTATTATTTTGTGCAAGTTGATGAATTATTGTATAATGTAAAAATATTTAATAAAATTTAAGATAAAACACAGCTAATATGTTTTTATAGCCAAGACACAAAATCTCAAGCTTGAAAAAATAGTGTACTTCTATACTTTTTTAGTGACTTTGTCTCCATGGGTCAAATTCTCAGCTGATGCAAGTTATCTTTTGATCACTGAAATCAGCAGTGTAATGGTAATTTACACTGGCTAAAGATGCAACTTACTGTTTCAACTAAAATGTTCAGTTGCTCAATTTATGAGGATATAATTGAGAGACTCTTAAAAAAAAAAAAAAAGGCATTAATTTTCTCATTTATAATGGGGGAGTAGGGTGGGGAAAGAAGAAGGACCATGAAATGATTAGACACCTTGTGTGACTAATAGGAATATTGTCCCTAAAGGGAAAAAGAACATCTTACCAATACAAGTGCACTCAATTAGAGTTTTAAATTAGAGTGTAATTATGTTTTCTAAAGCAGAAAAAAGAAGAAAGCTTTTAATCTTGTAGGTGGCCTCATTTTAACAAAAAGACAAATTTAAGGAAGTGTTTTGGCTAAGACTATGCTCTGCATCTTTCATAAATTTGGAATAAATCCAGACCCTGAAGGGCTGGAAGCAGTTGTATTAGCTCTCTTGTACTTGACTTTAAAAAGAAAGGAAAACCACCCCTCCAAAAACCAGCACAACAACACATATTCTCATATTCTGACTTATATCTGGTTTTTAGGGGGAAGGATTGTTTATTTCAATTATTTATATTAACTATAATTAAACATTATAGATTTTTCCTTAGAGGTGACTTGTGCCTGAGGAAGAACAACAGTAAAACAACCAACAGGCAAGTCCAAATGTGCAAATCTAAATGTCTGGTTCACACATTTTCAGATATTATGCAGGTCACATTTCATGTCTTGCATCTTGAATCTTGCACAAGCAGTGGACCTTTGACTATTTCAGTAACTCAGAACTATGTAGTAATATAATGCAGTTTGTGTTAGCTTGACCTAAATCCTATGAGTTCCAGAGGAAAGCATATGGTGGCTGTCTGAAACCATATTTGTTACCGTCTGCCATGATCTGGTCCTTTCACACAAGCTGAACTAGGTTAATAGTGAGACGTGAGACCTTCCTAGTCCTCCCTGATGCAATGGGCAGTGGTGCTAGTAGTTCAGTAAGTGGCATGGAATGAAGTCATGCAGCAGTGTGCAATTTGTCAGCAGAAAGGAAAGACAAAAAAAAAATCAACCCAGTTAGTGTTCCACTGAAAATATGTTTTCTCCAACCTGATCTTCGTTTTTGAGTAGGGGCCATTTAATCTTTTCCATGCAGCTTTGTGGACTTTTTCCTTGTTATCTTCCCCACCAATGAAGTTTCAGATAAAAAATGCAATCTAAAATTCACAGTGAAAAAAATCTGCCTTCAGAGTTTCAAATCAAAATGTTTCGATGTTTCTGAGAAATACATCAGGATGTAAAAAATAAATGTTGAACTGACAGGAGCAGAAAGCAAATAAGTTATTAAACTACAAATCTACATGGCCAAAATCCAACAGAAATGCTAAGATTAAAGAGGCAAAGAAAATTTATTGGTTTAATTGGTGGGAATTCCAGGCAGTTTTCCGTTAATATAAGGTTAATTAATTACTGAAAATATTTGTGATGGGAAGAAGGAATAACCATTATCGTCTGGGCTAGCTCTTAGCAGCAAGAACTGCAGGCAACACCCAAAAGAAGCTTCAGAGTAAACTGAGCCATATTTAGGTACTTAATCAAATAAGGTAATGACACGCTTTTCTTAAAACATAGGTCTTTCAAGATACTTAGGCATCTGAGAGTACCTAAAACTTTCAGGCCTTAGGGCTTCAGTCTGTCCAATTAATGTCTACTGAGATTGATTCCTGCCCAAATTACTAGCAGCAAAACTTTCCAAGCACATTTATTTTCCCCACCAGGCTCAAACATCCAGTCATTGAATTCTAAGCATCCTTCATTGCAGATTGCCCACTTCATGAAGAAGATAACTCAACAAGAAGATTCTAGAGTTAGAGCAATTGTCCTAACCCGATAATCAACTTATTAAATACTTGCAAAACATCTTATCTCTTCGATTTAAGATAAGGATGTAAACCTAATCACCTGTTTACCAGACAGGACTCCCACTGAACTTCTGTAGGATCTTGAACAGTCTGTGTCTCTTCCTGCTGCTGAAGTCATTAGCATTCAGAGGGCAAAAGGCAACTCTGATATGATGATCTTTAGACAGCACATCTGCCAAAGGAACTTGGAGGTAGTTTCTTTCCCAGTGACAAACGGGGAAATGTAAATAGAGGTACTTCATCTTCTCGTACTTGTGATATACTCAATGAAACAAAGGAAACACCCTTGTAGAAATATATAATGCAAGTTTTAATTCATCTAAGAGGAAACAATAATTTTGCTCTTTTGTTAAAAATAAATTAGCATATCTTTAAATTAAAAATAGTAATGAATTTATACTTGGGAGCACTGTAGAAATAACAATTTAAAGTCAAACCAAAAGTTTACGCAATTATAGGTTTATCAGTTAAAATAGGAATCAAGGGAAATATAGATTGTTGGATGCAAAGAGGAAGTTAGCAGTCTAATGAAACAGGATATGCACATGATTATGCTGTGATCTCTGTTGATTTAAAAGTACCACTCAGCTTTTTCTTATTTGCACCTTCTGTATGCCAGCATACAAATGGAATGCTAACAGCTAAGGCATGAAGACATTTGTAGTTTTATTAACCGTAAGTACAGTCAAAGTTGATTGACTGTATCTAATGTATTATATCTGATAACCAAGTAGATAATTGCATACATTTTTAACAACCATTGGCCTGGAAAACTGTAAAAATAAAAAAAGAAGGTAGAAGAAGGGAGTGAATCATCCTTTGGTGATTAGCTGGGAAGATTGTTAGACTGGACTTGAGATTGCAAAAGAAAAGGAAATTTTCATCCATGTAATCTGAGTTATAATGAAGACCTTATTTCAGTGCTTTCATTTACTGTTTTATCTTTTTCATTTGTAATAGATTTGACACCTGCTGTTTTTACTTCATGGCTTCATCCAATTTCGATGTTTTTTTCAGGGTAAAAGTATTATCTTTTTACGATAATGCCTTTGGAATTGCATTCTCAGTTATTGTCTGAAGTATTTTTTTAATCAAAACAATATAATCTAAAAATAACCAGGAAGATCTTGCAAAGACATTCATGCTTCCTTATTAATTTCAGAATATTGAGGCCTCACTCGAAGTATTGTGTGCAGTTCTGGTGTCCTCAACATAAAAAGGACATGCAACTGTTGGAACAAGTCCAGAGGAGGGCTATGAGGATGATGATGATCAGGGGACTGGAGCACCTCCCATATGAAGATAGGATGAGAAAGTTGTGTCTGTTCAGCCTGGAGAAGAGAAGGCTGCGTGGAGACCTCCTAGCAGCCTTCCAGTATCTGAAGGGGACCTATAGGTATGCTGGGGAGGGACTCTTCATTAGGGACTGTAGTGATAGGACAAGAGGTAATGGGTTTAAACTTAAATAGGGGAAGTTTAGATTGGATATAAGGAGGAAGTTCTTCACTGTAAGGGTGGTGAGGCAGTGGAATGGGTTGCCCAGGGAAGTTGTGAATGCTCCATTGCTGGCGGTGTTCAAGGCCAGGTCGGACATAATCTTGGGTAACCTTAAATAGAACATGTTTACACAATACAATGATGGGGATTGGTCTAGATGATCTCCAGAGAGCCCTTCCAACCCCACAGTTCTGTCTCTGTGGTTTTGTGGGTCTGTTGGAAATATTGCTATCATACAACACTACCCCTTAGCAGGAAGTGCAGTGCGTTGACATCAGTTGACATCAGATGAATATCTGACTTCATTACCTGTATTTCTGTGTTTAGTGATTTCTAATTGCAACTATATATCACAGAACTGAAAGAATAGTATGGCAGGGTATCACATAAATCCCTTGGTGTTTCTGTTGCTGCTAATGAATTGCCTGCCTTCTCACAAGTCAGTCAGGATTCTGGGGTTTGAAGCATCTTTATGACCTAATTGGTAATAATTTTTGTTTGGTATAACTTAATGAATCAAACAAGAGAGTTCTTGCTCAGGAAGGTATGTGTTAGCTCCTTTCATTGCTCAGAACATTTCCAAAATTGCACTTAAAATTCAAGGGTATGAGCAAGCCTCACTTCTGGTAATATTCTTACGGCTTTCTGCTTAAATTTTTCATCAGTGCCTCTGTGTTCTTCAAAAGCAACTCCCCTGACATCAGCACTTTAAAAGAGTGTTTTAAGAATGGGAAGTAAGAGTGTACTACCAGTAGTATAGGACTGGATCATACCTGTGGCTGTTTTCTGAGAACTGTTCTGCTTTGCTTCACTGTACAACTCAATCTCATGTTTACTCAGTGTAATGTGTTTAATTCTGCTGTAAACAGAAGCCTTTCACAGGGCAAAAGCAGGTCCTTCTATGTACACTTACTCTAGAGCTAGAGCAAATCATGAGCCACAGAACACTGCATACTGATAAGCACAGCAGTCTATATGAACACCAAAGAAAAAGATGGATTATAGTCTGATTGGTCTGCAGAAATACAGCAGAGAATGCCATCTGGATACCAGTGCACATCTATTAGTTCAACTGGCAAGTTTTCTCAGATACGTGGCACAATTCAGATAGCATGAACAGGAAGGATGGTGCTTGACCATGTCCACGGGCATTATCTGGAATAATAAATAACCATTATTTTCTGTAATGGGACCAGGGAGCCAGTAAGCCACATTGCCATCTCAGCCTTTTAACTCTAAGTCACAAAAGACTTTTCTCCTTCCTTGCAACTGGATGGCAGATTGTTTAGGGTGATATTATCTGGATCCAGATGGTCCCACCTACTGCAAAATCTGTAGCGCTTGTTTATATTGTAATGGTTCTTTGCCTTGATCTTTTAACAGCTCTCTGAAGAAGAGGGTGGAGGGTTAGTAGGCTCAGTATGCTGCTCCCTTTTGCTACCAGTAAATGGTGTTTCCACATATTTTCATTTCAGTTTGTGAGTTGTTTTCCAGAGAAGACTACTGAAGACATTATGATTTTATTGAAAGTAGAAGAACATTATTTAAATTGCCTAATTGTCTTGTTCCCATTGGGGTGGGGACACAGGGAAACTATACTTACAGAAAGGACAGCACTTCCCTGAAGTGCAGCTCTACTCCAGAAAGTAAATCTGAAACAGTTACAAGCAAGTGAATATTTACGGTTTCTCAGGGATTCCATAGTTAGCCTACTTAAACTATCAAGAGTAGTTTGGGTGGGAAAGGATCTCTCAGAAGATCTCTGTCAACCTCTGGCTGAAAGCAGGGTCACCTACAAGACTTACTGGTCTATCTAATCTGCAGCTCTGCAAATTAAGCTTGTAATCTAAGAATCATCTTGTTTGGTTTCTGTTTGGTTTCTTTTTAATTCTAGTTCTGTTCCCACAGATTTTAATATCCATTTTAGGCCTCAGGGACAAGTGCATATTTACAGTAAAGTTTGAATGACACCTTCACCTGGAGGCACTCACAGCAGGTCGAGTTCACAGCTTGGCAAGTGAAGTCCTGTGGACTATCCTGAAGACATGCCTGAGTACACTAAACAGTTGAATATGCAATTTACCAAAATTAGCTTACTGCATTTCCTGATAGGCTATCAAAGTGAGGCCCCTGTGTGGATGGGAGATGATTAGATTTGGAAGCTCATATGGAAGTAAGTTACACATTAATGTGCCCTGCTTTTAGGGTAGAAAAGACACCGCTTTGATAATTATCACCAAATTAGCCTCTCATTGAATCTAATTAGAGCACAGTGGCAGTCTATGAACACACACTGGCCTCAACAGGTGCATCAAAACATTGCAGAGATACTAACTCTGGCCTCAGCAGTGTTGTAGTTATAATACCACAAAACCACACCTCAGGGAGTAATCTGAATCAGGTCATTCAAGATAAACCTGTGTCTATGATTTTCACATGTGTTAGCAGGTTGAGGTAAAGTCTAGATGTTATCACAGTCTGAATTGCGCCTTCATGTGAAGGCTATGAAGTGCCTGGTCCTTGCAAAGATTGTTCTTCAAGTCTGCATGCAGAAATAAACACCTTTTCTCCTACCAAAAGTAAGGCCACTAATCACTAGATCCCTGTGTTGTCCTTAGGCTAGTGGTTAGGATGCTGTCTTGAAAAATGGAAATCATAGGTTAAGCACTCTAAGGCTTATATACATACCCATCACTTTGTTGGCAAATTATATCGTAGAAGGGTATTAGTAGTTCCTATCTTAGCGTTTTATAATGGAACTCTGTTGACTTCTGTGTTTTCTGTATTTAGAATTTCAATATATTGAGACGGACTAGGCCTGCTGACTCAGGCCCTTAAGCAGGTAAGTAGATGTTTGTGAACTCTTAAGATGACAACAGTGTGTAGGAAAGAAAGAGAAGACTTGCTTATTAAAATAAGGTGCTCTATATCAAGTTTGGCCCAGATCTTATATTGAGAGAACAGGCAACTTACTTACAGGATGACTCAGGTAGTGTCAGTTAGGATGAGTGCACTTTGTGTATTGCACAACACTGGAGAGGAGGCTTTCTGTGTTGATCACATCCATTCCGCATGAAGTCCCACTCTTGGTAGCAAGGCTAGCAACTAGCTAGCTGACCCATATCCAGACCTTAGAATTACAATACTTCTGACCTAGTTTCCACTCTTAGCAAGCCTGCCTGTATCCCAAACCCCAGGAACCTTCTACACTTTGCTGTGAGAAGCCAAGAACATTAAGAATTCAAGGCCTCAGTGCTATTCTCTTAACAGCTTCATGGGAGAAAAAGTGTTCATTTTACCTCATAAATCAATCATTTATCCTTTTCCATATATGAGGAAACCTTGGAGTGAATGTTTCTTCCCTTCCAACTTTTTTTTTTTTGCAAATATGACAATTGCGTAGGAAACTCAAGCTGAAGCTACATTAGCTTACTTTTTGAGTGCTGGCTGATTCTGTGTTGTAACAAAAGCTGATATACTCTTTCCTCCCAAATTTCCTAAATGTGTTCATCAGTTCTTCTTCACAGGGAATCTCTCCTTATGGTTCTGAAACAATGCTGAGACTCTTAGCAGTCTTGCACACCACCTAACCATGTAACTTAGCAAGTGAGTCATGATCAAGATGCCACAAAAACATCCGGTGTACACCAAATTCTTACTCTTCCCAAATGTAACTAAGTAATTTATTGATGGATTTTTTTTAATAATAATAATTAAAAAAGCCTATCAAATTACCAGTGGTCTTAAGGAGCAAATAGCAACCAAAAAGTGAACACCACCCTGACTTTCTGGGTGTCTATATAAAGATTCAGTCCCCTGAAGATTGTGTGGATTCCATATGCTAGATAAGGTATATAATTCTGCTCCCTAACTCAGCATTAAAGGAAGCAAGAGTCTTGAAAGAGTAGCCAAAATATATCCAGGGCGATGTAGTGTCACAGACCATTCTTATACACATTCTTACATGCTCTGTCCACATGCAATCTAATAACATTTACTTTTCCAATCTCTGTGGATGAAAAAAATAAAAGAGGTTTCTAACACAGAATTTTTAGTAAAGGCTCCTTAAATGATGCTAAAAAGGTTAACTAAAGTATACAAGGTGCAACAAATGCCACGAAAAATTTTAGTATGGTCTAGCAGTCATGATATTTATACCTTTAGTATGACTTTTTTTTAAAGGGTCATATATGTGTGCTTTAAGAAGTTTTTGAAAGTGCAACACATAGTAATGTTTTGAGTTTTGCAGACTTAGAAGACAATAGCTACCAGTTGTCAGAGCAGCTTTCCCGACAAGAAGATAGGGCTGTCTAGACCTTAATCAATGCACAAGTTAATATTTCATAGGGCAAAATAGCAAAAAGAAGGAAATGCCTATTTCCCCATACTATTTGTAAGATTCTCTGTAAACTATACACAGATGAAGCATCTGTGATATGTTTCCCATCAGCTGAAATACTTTGCATAGCCCATTTGTGCTATTATAAAAACTAAAGAAAATAACCTCTAAACCTCTTTCTGTCAATGATCCCCTTGCTCACATAAATCACTGTTGCTCCTGCATCATCACAGCATTTTGTTGGAATGATGGTAAAGATCAGACCTTGATGAGCACAGATTTTGAGTACTTTATGGGTGTGTCAAAACCTGTTGCTTTTGTATAAATGATCTTAACCTTTGTGAAACTCTTGCAAGGCTCATTCCATCTCTTTTTACATGCACCTTTTCTATTCTGCCTTTCCCAGCATCTGCTTGTGATTAGAAATGCAAGAGAGTCATCTGGAAACCTATTTCAGTGGTAAAGCAACTCTGTCCAGAATGTCATCAGGAAGATATTTCTAACATTTTTCATATCTTCTCAATGATTGTTTCCAACATTCCTATTCCCATATAAAAGTCTTTTTCCTATGGGATTATCAAGCTAAATATATACATATTTATCAGGTTCCACACAGTTCTCATTCCTGTTTACTGTGAATGTGAATTGTTCCCATTATCTTGTTCAGCCAGTAAATTTCTCTGCATTACCAAGCTCCACATGAGTGTGGGAAGCAACACAAAAAAGCCTTAAATGTCAGTTCTGTTTGTGCTAGTACTTGTTGCTTATTCCTTCAGTAGCAACTTCCTGATTCTGTACCTCTTAGTGGATGCAACAGCACATAATAAAAGATGGGTGTGGGCAGCATATCTAACTTCTTCACCTCTAGCTAGCAGAGCAGTTTAGTCTTGTCTAAAGGGAGTTGAGTTAACCTTTTTGTTAGTCCTGGTGGCTGGACTCTCACCCTATGTTCAAAAAGTTAGCTCTTGTGGAGCCTCATACAGATCATTGGGAAATTGGGAATCACAAGACTGGAAGCAGTCAAAAACATTCAAAAGCACTTACGTGATTTAGGAGTGCAAATCTATTGGCTTTCAATGCGAATCAAACTTGTTTGGATGTCATTAGCCTTGTGACAGTATTTGAAGGGAACAGATTATTTTGATCATTTTTCAGACCTTAAAAAAAATTAGAAAAGATTGCAATTATATCATTGCTCTGAAGTCTGCAGTCAGAATTTTCTGCTTCCCAAATCTCATAAAGCATATTGGGCTTTTTTATCCTCCTCCTCTTCCCTGTTAAGGATCAGTAATTTCCAGTCCTCCAGTGCAGTGGTGTTAAAATTTGCTGTAATGAAACGTAGGATCCGACAAGCTACTGAAAAATCACAGTATTGGACAGTTTTTCAGTACTTTTTAAATGGTTATAGAAATGTTAAATAGTTCTTATTGCCTTGCTGCTATCTGCATTAATAGTAGAAATTCTAAAGTGCTTTTGAGTTTCGATTATTAATCTATCAAAATACTTATAAGCTTGGCTTCATCAGTTAACATTTATTTCACCATCATTAACATCTTCTCATTTTGCAGGTGGAGAGGAAATTATTATTATTATTTGCCTCAGCCTCTTTTGCAGTATAAATTATATGATTAGGACAGACTTTATATTTCTGCTTCTTAAAAATGGGAATATTTTGAAATTATCAGGTTTCTCTCCTTTAATGGTAAATAAACAGTCATGCATACTTGTTTCACATAAACACATAATGCATAAAGGTTTCACATAAATGATTGTGAGACTGACATTTTATTGTGACCTACATCTTCACCATTTTGACCTTTCAGAAAGGGCAACACATTCTGTGTTGAATGTTTATTTAATAAAATACTTGCTTTTAGAATAAGGTAACACCTTTTGGAGTGTCCATAAGGTAGCAGTGAATGGAAAAGTTCAGCAGATCTCCCTTTGATTGGAATAATGTGTTGAGTTGTCTTTTATAAAGTTTGAAAACAGTACTGGAAACAGTACTGGTTTCTTTGGTCTTAATTTGTCAAATTAAGGACAACATTAATTTGCATCCATTACTCTTCCTTTTGTAATCAGTGCTAAAGGTCATCATTTGACATTTGATGGCATCATCTTATATAAATCATAATGGCATGCCACAGTGAGTTCACAAAACCTGAAAATATATATCAATATTTTTATTTTGGCTTTATTTGGGAATAATACAGGTTTATTATTACAGGACCTTAGATATGCATAGTCACCTATCTTGCAAAGCATAGTGACCCTGATATGAGACTTTAACGCTCCATCAGAAGGAATAATGGCAGGGAATATTGCTTCTCTGTCTCCTTCATAAAAAGAAAAAGGAAACAAGGCAGATATATATGCTTGCTTCATAGGTTTTCAAGATTCTATTGAACACTTGTCCAGAAAGTTAAATTATTAAGAGCATATTTTATTTTATTCTGTTACATTATTATATTGAATAATATATATATTATTGATAACACTATCATAAAATGTTCAAATAATCTGCAACTAGGACATCAAAATACCCTTAATTTTCATATTCATGCCAAATCTCAATGAGTTTTTTAAATATCAGACTAGTGGTTACTTCTTATTTTTTTTCAGTCTCCATAATTCCAGTACTATCCCTCTGCTATCTTCTGGTATCGCAGTGGTATCAGTGATTTAATTGCATAACTTTTTAGATGAAAGTAGCATTTCAACACTGTTCTCAGAAAAATAAAATGAAATTTTAAAGTATTTCAAACTAGTATCAGGAAGAACAGATGTCTCTGGAAATGTAAGGATGAATCGAGCATCTGTTTCCCTTCCCAATTTGTTGTTTACAAACATTACAAGCATGCTTCCCTCAAAGTGCAGCAGTCTTTGGCACAAGCCAAAGAGCAGAGTGCAATTGTGGCCCTATATATCTTCTCATAATGCCATAGCTGTTCTACTTTCCTTTAAGTTTTTCAAATCCTTGCAGTCTGCCCTCCACCCAGTCTGTGTGAAAAGCTAAAACTGATTTTTGCCTATGATGAGGTGACAACTGATGAACAGTGGGTGTGTATCACAGATTTCTTTTTTAAACAAATGACTCTTATTTCCAAGGAGAAGGAAAATGCTCTTGAGACAAAGCATTTTTGGAGTGAGTTAAAATAACATGCTCCCTGACTGATATGACAGAACTCTAGCTATTTCCTCTATCATTATGTGATCCCTGCCATATCTGGGATGGAAAATCCATGTGCGATGTTAGTTATACAGTACATTCTAGTAAGGGGTCATTTCATAGGGCAGTATTAAATTAGTTTCCAAGATGATGACAAACTCTAAAGTGGCCAGTTTCACTGGCTGGCTGGAGACTCTAATGAAATAGAGAAAATGCAGAGACTTGATTCTTGTCAGTAAAGACCTCTTCTGAGAATCACAGGTTTGACAGAGAAAATGTGACAGTGAGAAGAATGCAACTGGAAAATCATTCATAAGCTTTTCCTAGTCTATTACTGTATCTCACTTAATGGAACTAAAGTGCTCTTGAAAGCACAGTCTTTTGTATAGTAACAGTTGACCATTCCTTGCAAATGGAGATATTAACTTTGCTTTAGAAAACTGTTCTTTAAAGTCAGGAACCAGAAAACATTACTTATATAATTTAGAGTTTAATGAGTCCTTAATATGTGAACAAGCTGGCAAGAGGTAAGCCAAACTTTCTATGGTCTAAGTGTTTTGGTTGGAGAAGATATTTCAGAGCAGATCTGAATATTGACTTTAGTATGTCAGGGGCAGAGCAAGACTATTATTATTGACTTTGGGCTTCCGAGTATGGTCTTGGGCACTAGAGAAGATTTCCCAACCTTGTGTACTGTCATATCTTGAAATCTCACACGCAGATTTGCTTCAGTCTTCATGAAAGTGAGGCTAGTCTAGAATGCTGTCTAAATAGTCACCTATATATCCCTGAAACAAACAAAGGAGAAAAGCCTTAATCTGAAGGAAAACTCAGTAAATCATTGATATCTGCTGATCTTGTGCATACTACTTCCACATAGAAACACACATTTGGAATGAAAACAGCCATTGTCACAATTTGCCCTTCAGTAAACTCATGCTACCAAGAATCTCACTTTTAGAATGTATCTGCAGTGTTGTTATTTTTACCTAACAAATTCTTTGTATAAGGTATTTTTGTAGAATAAGAGGAGAAAAAATACTTTTACACTATATAGATTTGCAAAGTTGTTTGCCTTCTTTCCTTATCAAGCATATGCCTTGTCAGCTGTTGGAGAAATGCTGATTTCTATAGTTTCATTAAAACATGGAGAGTATTAACAATAGGTCAGTGGATAATCCCTTTAGGGTACATCACCAGTTTGTCTATTTATGGAAGCAGACTTTAGGAATTTTGTAAAAATGTAAGCTACTTTGAAGATAAGACAAAGCGATCAAAACCACCCAAAGTCAGCTGAATAATTTTTAAAGACTGAGCCTAAGACAACAGGGGTGGATTGGAAGGGATTTAGATTTGGTATCTTACTAACAAATCCATCAGTGTTTTCCTATTTCCTCTGAAAACCTTTACATTAGATTAATAGAGTTGATCTGGTTTATGTCTAACCAAGCCTTCAACGTGCTCTCCCTCTGACAAAGCCATTAACTTGGATGAAACTTACAGTTCATGTAATCCTGATCTTTCCAACATCTGTCTTGCAGGTTTGCATATTTGACCTGTATCTGTACTAACTGGATGAAAATCCATAAAGTCTATCTTGTTTTGTGTAAGGCTAGCAAGCACAGTAGATTTATGGGTTTGCATACATATTAAAATAACACAAGTTGTTAAAAAGCCTTTCTGTGCACAAGCTCTGTTATATCCTGGAAACTAGGCTTTTAATTCTGGTTCCTGAAAGCAAAATATATTTATTGAGTAAAATAATAGTAAGAGTATTTGCTGTTTGAAACTCACTCAGAAAGAATAACATTGACTGGGATCCTTTTAAAAACAAAGGTCTGTGTTGGAAATACGCTATTGCAATAGAAAGTACGATTAATTTTGCTTAATATTTGATCAAATATGATTGGCTGATTCATCATTTCTAATATGACAGCACATTTTGCTGATTTAAAAAAATAATGGGAGAGGCCAAATAGCTGATCCTACAATACTGCCAAGCTGTGGGCTGAGTATTTACCTTATTTTCCATATTGCTTCATATCTGATATACAGCTCAAGTTCAATGGTTTGGGATTGCTTGGCAAATATTATATCTAAAAATAGAAGCACCATAAAACCTGATACATTTGCTAAATTCCACTGAACTCAGTGTTTTTTATAAGATTCCTGTATCACTCATGATTTCTCGATGGAGTAAAATTTGAGTATTGATTTTAATCTCTGAATATCAGATGTGTAGATCCAGACAGGCGCTACATAGTCTTATCTAGAATGGGCAGTGTTGAGGAGTATAATGCAGAGGCACTCACACATTCATAACTACATGCTTCACTCACACAGATTTTTTCCTGAAGCCTATTTCCTTTCTCTGTCCACTGTCTCCATTCTACTAAGCTCTGTCTATAGGTATTAATTAGTTCAAATACAGCTTCAATGCAAGAAGATCTATTGCTTTGAATATTTGAATTCCTCCCTATACTTTTTCTTGATTACAGATTTATTGCTTCCAACTTGCTTATCTGTATGTGTCTGCGCTGTGTGCATGAAGCTGGCTTAGTTATCATTAACTCAAGGATCTCTACATCATAGTGAGGGTTAGGGTAAGCAAAAATTATACTGGAGGAGTGGGCAGTGGTTGTGCCTGAGATAATTTAGAGGTATGCAGAACACAAGAAACTCATGGATACACAGACATCGCTATTCTTAAGCAACTTCTTTTGGTTGACTTTTAATCAAACCATCTTCTATTATAGTGTATATATTTTATGACTGATCAAACACAAAAAGTAATTTCTCACAAAGCACGTAAGGCGGACATGACTGTGGTATCAATTTCAGCAGAAATATATGGATATAAACTGCTGTTTTCGGCAACAGATGGAATTATAGTATGCCTCCGAGCTTGGTTCACCATCAGAATTATTAAGCTTATGTCTAAATCTTCAAATTTATATCAGCAATTGTTGATTAGATTTACCTTGAAAAGTTTTACTCTTCATAGATTTGAAATGCATAAATTAAATATTTCATGTTGGACTCCAAAAGATTTTAATCAAGTGCTCATTATCGATTAAGCATATTCATCAGTCAGCATTCTTAAAGCTTAAATTTTTTACTATTGAAAATTAACTATTGATGCTATCTTAAAACCCACAAGTAGCAGAATATCTTCATGTACTGATCCCTATGCTACAGAGGCAGCAACAAAAATGTTCTAAATAATCCAACTAATGCCTAAATAAATTCTTAGTAACTTGTGTCCCTTTTTGTTTGTCCCCTAAGAAAATTCCTTCAACTGATGACAGTATGATACAAATGGCATGAAATATATCTGCACAATAAAAAGTGTCAACATCTCTGCTTTAGTTTACTTTGTGCACAGAGAAAAAACAAAGAGATTTATCACATATGCATTAGAAATAAGATTTCACTCATGTTGGCATCAATGGCAAATTCATCAATGGCAAATGTACAGCTTGAGTTGAGCTAGGATTAAATTTCAGAAGTTTGTGATATGCCAGATAAGTACTCTAAATCACATGTTTGATAAAGCACTGAGGTAGTTTCTGGTTTTTGTCAAAGGTACAATCTGGCCGGATCAAAGCTACCCTTGTCATTGCCAAAATTATTAATTAGGTAATAGTTATTATTAATTAGGTATTATTCTTTAAACCCATATTATTCTTTAAACCCATACTTTTTTTGAACTTGGCATCATAGTGCCTTAGAGAAATTTTTTCCTTATTAAAGTTTGGTAAAGATTTTTTGCACCTCAGAATGTGATTTAAAAAGTCATTTTTAATGAGATCTTCTTTGTTCATTTTCTGGTATAGAGAATGTTTATACTGTTTTCTTTAAGGCGTTTAATGAAAGTATCTAAATATGGAACTTTGCTTGCCCATGTAATCATTGTTTAGAAATAGGCTTCTGCATAGGTGCTTCAATTCATTCCTTGGAGGATGTTAACTGCTTAGGGAGCTTTCTTCCTAATTAAATCATATAAATTAGAGGCTTAAAGTTCAACAGTGTGAAAACGTCCTATTGTGACCAGTGTGGCTTTAAATGCTTTGAACAGCAGACTTCCATAATTTGGTTGGGGGTGTATTTCCACAGGTTACTTTACCATGGGATTCACAGTTTTGCCTGATATTTAATGGTAATTCACTTTCTTTATTCTGTCAGTTTACACTTGGCTGTGAACGTTTGTTAATTTGTATTGAAGTAGCTCTAAGGCATGTGTACTGTGAGGATAAGCATGTGTGCAAAATGGTAAAGACTTGAGAAACCTCTTTGTAACAAATCATATGCATAAACATGCATATTTACTTCATATGCAGAGACATACATGCCGTATACAAGCGCATATAATAGTTCCAAAGTTAATCTTTAACTCTTATTCCAGACCCAGTCCAGCTTTGGGATTTGTTTCTTTTTTTTGATCACTTTTTAGGATCATTCAGTTCACAATCTACTGTGTGACAGTCATATAAAACTGTGTCAGACTCAGCCAGTGACTTTAATTGTATCACAAATGTGATGTGACACAAACAATGCACCCTGGTGTTCCAAGGAATAACACAATGTGTCACAGTGGCAATGTGTAAATTAGGCTTCTCCCAGTACCATTGTTATGGAAACTGTGGCCTTCAAATAAAGCTATTGCACAGGAATGCAGGAATCTGAGCTCAGGAGTGAGCTTTGTCCTGTAATTTTGGCTATGCCTGTGCTGAATCTGTGATCTGTAAATAATTTAAAAATGCTTCTAACTATCCTGTATAGACTCAAGAATTTTTAATAGAATGTTTATTCTGAAGGTATTTGAATGTGTTGGAAATTTACAAGATTGCAGATACCTTTTTCCTAATTGAGAAGGTGTACTTAATCTGTCAGAGAGCAATCTGGTTTTGTGATTTTGAAATCTGTCGGCTTTCCTTTTTGTTACTCCCCACAGCTATAAGTGCATCTATGCATATAAGATTTTGAACTATTGTGTGTATACCACATGTAGGTATTTTACTTTGAATTCAGAGTTCTATAAATCAGAGGCTCCTCAATATTTCTAAAACTTGAGCAGATACTCATTTAACATTTTGAAAGGAGCTGTAATTGGATATCTCTTGCGTGATAGCATGGAACATTTAAATTGCACCCATCTCTAAGTATATTTTAAAGCCTAATGCTTCAGCCTC
Source organism: Psilopsiagon aurifrons (assembly GCA_025447955.1). Lineage (NCBI taxonomy): Eukaryota > Metazoa > Chordata > Aves > Psittaciformes > Psittacidae > Psilopsiagon > Psilopsiagon aurifrons. The sequence continues at coordinate 38,962 of JAOEHY010000445.1, read as the reverse complement.
TGTGATAGATATTGACTGTCTACAGTCAGGTGGCTTTTTTAGTTTTGTTTATTAAAAAGAGATTTTGATATCTGCTTGGTGTGCTTGGTTAGCAAAGCTAACAAGCTTCCTCTGCCTGCAGTCCATAATTAAATAATATTCAATGGACTGTGATCTTTGCATGAGACAGTCATTTAGGTCTAGGGAGCACTGTACTGGTAGAGCTTGGTTAAATGCTATTACAATTCAGGTTCATTAATTTTTCTAATTAATCTGATGGATTAAAAGTAGTTGTGAAACCCAAATGGAAAATCAGAACAACAAATTTGTTGAAAAGTCAGCTAAGTGTGGGAAAATATCTGGAAACATGGCATTCTAAATGACAACAGAAAGAAAAAGAAAGAAAGAGCCCTGCCCCAGAGTCAGAAACCCGGACTTGTTAGAATTATTAGTCTCCACTGTCTGGAGCTAAGCTGTCCCTAATGGTCTTGGTTCCAGTTCACATATTTAAGTAAATTAGATAATGTCTTTTTTTCTGTCTGGCTTTACATTCTTTTGCTCTTGAAAGTCAAATATATTTCAGCTGTTTAGCATATTGTAGGTGAGAGTTGCAGTGACCAATTGAACATAAAATTCAGAAAGAGTGCTGAGCCCAACACTCTCAGGCAAAAACAGCAAGAATATTTGAAAGATGGCAGCCAACTCCACATGGTTCTAACAGTTTCAAAAGCACATGATAATAGTGCTAAAGGCCCAACACCAACCCTTGTGCATTTTGATGGTTTACCTTTGTACTAATTATAGCTTAGTCCTGTGGACTGAATACCCATTAATAATTGGATTGCATTGTTGGATTTCTGAACATAATCTCCTAGATTAGTTTAGTCTGAAAGTAATCCAGTTTGTGTACTTCCAAAGAGTAAGTTACAGAGCAGTATTTGGAGATAATTGGAAGCTTCTCTTTAGAGAGCACTCCTATTCCGAACTGAAACATCAGGGTAGACTTATCCACTGTGTCTCCCATCAGACCTCACTCTGCTGAACTGAACTGATCTAGCTCATATACTTTCTGCTCTCCAGGTCATTACATCATGGTCATTAACATTTTCTGATAACTACTACATGGTCTTATTTATGGCTGCATCACTATAGTGGGGCATAGTCATCCTTTGTGAATTGGAGTTTCCATCCAGGTCATATGTTACAAGTGTTTTCTTTCTTTAATGTTTCCAATTAACAGGCCTTTTTATATATCCTTGTCATGAGCCCACGTGCACTTTGCCGTGGTGGAGAAATTCATGACTGCAACTTGTTAATATCCATTCTCTGTTTTCACAAATATAATCTCCTTGTAAAAAGTAGAGCCACTACCAAATTCTTTGATGCCACTCTAGTTCCAGAATATTCTAAGACTCTGGATGATTTCACCAGTGGTTCCAGGGAGCAGAATCTCTGTGTTAATGTCTACATACTTCACACAAGCCAGCTTTCAGGGTTTGATTTCTGAGCTCTGTTTTCCTGTGCTCTAAGCAGGATGGACAAGTCGTGAATTCTGTATCTGTGTATAAACTGGTCTGGACTTCAGAGTGAATGAATGTCAGGGCTCACTGAAGTATCAAAAGTACCTGTGTTTCACCATCACCATTAGACTTTCCAAACTGTGTTGAAGTGGTGATTATTGAGCTCCTCAGGCATATCGAAAGAACTCCACATTACTCCTTGGACCAGAGGTTTTCATTTAATTAAATGCTATCAAATAAGTTATAGTGTCCTATTGCAGAATAATCCAAATTAAATTATACTGCAGTCAGGGCCCCACAAGACCACACAACACTCCTGTTCCTGCAGATCACACTATGTTACAATGATGTTTTGAGTATTTTAATTTGCCCTTTTTTGTGTTTTTATGTGAGAGATGTAAGTTCAATATTTTTTTTGGTCTATTTGTTTGTTATTGGCTTCCCCACAAGGTGACTCTTTGGATGAATTATTCAGATAGTAGCTGGGCCTGAAATATGCTAAAAGGTTTCTAGAACCTTCATGTCAGCAATTGGTGCTCACTGTTAATGTCAGTCCCCTCTGTCAAGGAAATCATCCAGCCCTGAAGAGAGACATTCTTTGTGCCAGGTTATTTTCTTCATCAGAAAGTAGATGTTTATGTTTCATGTTCCACAATAACATACAGAAATTAAGGAGATTATCTGATTACAGTGAATTAAAAAAATATTAACTACTCGTGTATTGTAGGGCTTTCTTGATATGATTTGCATAGGTTTAACACAGGGAAAATGTAATTCTAGCAATGATCTTAAGCTGGCAAAAAACGACTCTAAGAAAAGCAGGGTCGCAGAACAGATATGGCTGTGGTAAGGCTAAATGTCAGGGTGGTTGTGAACGAGGTGGTTTCTGTATGCAAGATTGGACATATTACTTACTTTGTATGCATCCTTGAGTACCAAGAAATACTGTTTAATTAGGTCACGTATACTCCTTCAAGCATTGAAGTAATTGTTAGTTTTGTAGTTTTGTAGTTTTCTTTGTAATCAAACCTGTTTCCTACAAATTAAAAAAAAAAAAAGAAAGAAAAAAAGGCCATATATGACCTTATCCGTACCATGAATCTGGTCTAAATAAGTTAGGCTCAGGTGCATTCCTTCCCTATAAAAGATGACATTCCATGTAGGCTGTCCAAAGGTAGGGGAAATACTCTCCTGAAATCTTATTTAGCCTGTAGTATAAGGATATACTTAACTTGTCATTTAAGGTGATAGAGTAATCCAGCTATTTTTTTCTGTAGATGTCTTATAAAAAATGTGGTTTTTCTCTATAAGTTTAATTCATTATGAAGCAGAAATCCAAGATATACAAGATAGATATAAACATAAAAGAAATGTATGATGATCCAGTTCTCTGACAGACTGAACATGCCAATATCTGAACTGATGAGACTTAGTTTGCCAAATCACTGAAAAAATCTCTGTAGTAAAATAAATACTTTCAGCAGTAGTGTCATTATGATGTCATTTGTACTCTTTCCTCATTATGATGCTTTTTCTTTTGGATTAATGTTTTTTCTTATGAACAGATTCTCAGAGTTATTCTCAGAGTAACAGTTTAAGACTGAATTCTCATGCTTGTTTTTTATTTACATTTGGGCAAAGCATGTCACTGAATCCTTTTATGATGGATTCTAACCAGAAAATGATGTGACATATGTTGCATTTTAGAATGCTTAAGATAATTTTAGGATTTTAATGCGAACAAGAATTGATGGAAATTTAATGTGCTTTTAAGTTAAAAAAAGAAAAAATGTAGAGAAGAAAAGTTTAATTATTTTCTTTACATCTAACCTTTTCTATTAGTGGCACACACAAACTTCAGTTAATTTCCAGCACTTTTCTCTGACAGGACTCTCAGACTGAGAACTGAACCACCAGAAATCCCTAGAAACTTTTCTGTGGTCTTCAAAAAGCTTTGAATCACTCTTATCTCAATGTCTGGCTTATTTTCTTCTCTAGCCAGGATTCAGAGTTTAACATTAGGAATTTTTTATATAAGAGCAGCAGCACTATTATTATCTTAAATAGAGTGTACATAAGGTAGCACTGTAGTTGTTGTTTCATTCTCATGGATAAAGAATAAGACTTGTACTTGGTGACTTATCATCAGATTATGATGTCATAGCAACATGATAGGAACAAGAATAAGGGATAAAATATATTTGATGGTCTCCATTGTTCTCAGATAAATTTTGCAAAGTGATTTGAATGGCTTAGATTGTAATAACTGTTAGTAAATATGGAAGATAAAGACTAATTAAAATACGTCAACAATTATTGCCAAAAAGTTTAGAAACCCAAATGCTATACACAATTAATTCTTGTAAAATACAATGATATTGTTTCACTATTCAGGCATAAGATGGTAATTCAGTTTTCAGTTCCATTACAATATTCTAGCATAAAATGTGGCAGCTAAAACTGCTTAAATGACCCCCAACTGGCAGAGGACATGGTCCTGAATGTTCAGAAAGTGACTTTTATGCAAGTTTTTGTATTACTAGATATACCTGACATACTCCATTTCAAAAATACTGTGCCCATCTTATTTGTTATTTTTCAGATGCATTTATTCTTATTATTCATTTTGCTGATGATTTTTCTTTGTAGAATACAGCGATATGAACATAGAGGAAAATGTAATGACGAAATGTAGTAACAACTGTACACATTGTAGGCTAGTAAACAGTCCAATCAAAAGCCAAAAACGTAAAGAAGTATAGTGCCATACATAATAGTGCCATATAATATAGTGCCATACAGAAGAAAAATAAAAACCTTAGGGAAGCCTTTCTTCTACATTTAGAATAAGGAAAGTGGAGAAGGCATTTTACAAAACACAGCTGCAAAATGGAATTGACATACCTCACGAGCAGGTTTCAGTAACAGAGGCCCTAGTTCAGCCTTTGTACATTTGAAAAATACATTTTAGCCTCTTTAGCTCACATACAGGGAGTTTTCTGCTTGGCTATGAATATTCTAACTTGATGAAGATGCAGGAAAAATTAATAATCACGGAAACATGAGTTTGACTTTGCTAGTCCAGATAGCTTGAGAAATTACTTTCCCCTTCACCCCTATACCTCCATCAGTGGAAAAGCAGTGGAAAAGCTTTTTTACTGGGAGGAACAACTGACTTAGTCCAGTTTTCTTCCTGTCTTCCCTGAACAGCAGTCACAATTTCAGCATGAATGCAGGGGCTGTTCTCCTTTCACTTCTGTCTGACCCAGACATAATTTCATCATTGCTGCTATTCTATGAGAGAGTGAACAACAGCAGCCATGCTGCATTTCACATTCCTGTAATCTCATCTCTCAGGAACTGCCAGCTTTCCTTTCCCAGTAGGCTTCCCAGCACCATCAATACCAGCATAATGCCAGTGCTTTTCCTTATTACTGTACCACATAGTCACACCTTGGTATCGGCCTTGAATCCACTGTACTCTTCAGCTCCAATATCTTCAGCACTTTCCTGGTCTCCAAAGCCTCCGCCAATTATTGCTTCAGGCAAGAGTGCCTGGTGACTTCTGTTTCCTGCCTGCCCACCTTACCGCGTGTCTTTCAACCAATGTAATTTTAGTTAATTTCAAGGTCATCCCCACATGGATCCCATCCTCAGGATTTTGCAGATATTGCAATAATGTGCTAACCTAAATATTTACCATCACACATTCCCAGTGACTATCCCACAACCACTCCCTGAACCCAGTATCATTCCCACAACACCATATAGTCATCTCCTCCCATCCTCTTGCTCTTATAAGCTATCTGAAGAAAGGCAAGCATTACCTCACACTAATAAGGACAGCATGATTAATATTTTCTCTAAATTTAATCCAGTCAGTTCACTTACTGCATGACATAATTAATGAATATATAGATTCATATTCCCACACAGTTCTTTGTTCTGAGGGAAGAATAAGCTCTATTGAGTGTAACAAGTATGCAAATACCTTGTTCGTGGGCACCTACCTATCACCTTACCTGTGAGACAGGAAACATGAGAATTTTCTCAAGAACTGCTCAGCTACAGCAAGACTGGGAAATGCTGCTGTCACTATTTTCAGGCATACGCTTTGCTATTATATTTCTCCCATTCCCAGTTAAAACTGGAGGATAGAATAGTTTGATAAATAATAGTTTAATAGGAGTGTAGCTAACCTCCTTGGCTCAGAAAGGTGAATGAAAATGCTTGGTAGGGTAGCTTGTGGCTAAGTGGCTGAATGGCTACTGGATGTGATAATAATGTCTCTTCCTAATCTTAAGTCAACTCAGTAGTATGGCCAAGCTGAAAGAGACAAAGCTGTTGAGAGAGAAAAGAGAAAAGTATGTGTTGCACAGAAAAAAAAGCAGATCCCAAGCACACTTGCTTTGGAGTAAAATAGACCAATATTTAGACCACTTTCATTTTCCATTCAGACAGATCAAAAATCAACTGTATGGCCATGTTTGCTGTCGATTGTCCCTGGAGGTGTGATATTCATGTTTGAAGTTCATTTGTCTGAATAAGGAATATAGGTTTCAATCCCCTCCAAAGCTTTTTCAAGCTATAGTTGCTCAGATTCAAAAGACAAAATGGGAATTGCATTATAACTTTTAATACTGAGCACTTCTTGATGTACTATGGTCTTCACTTATGGTAATCACTATCTGTCTGACCTATTCATGTGGCCTGATTAGCTATCAGATCTAAACATATCACAGTTGCAGATTTAGTCACCCTTATAACAGCTACTAGAGCATTATTTTCCTGTTCTTACAGTTGAGAAAGTATTAGAGACAAAAAATATTGTAAATGAGCAAAAAACTTTAAATATTAGACTGGAAATTGTTGCATTGCTGTCTAGATCAAGAGAAACACGTAAAAGCCCAGCTGCCTTTGATTTTAATGGGAAGCAAGATCCTGAATTGGGCTAAGTTCAGTTTACAGCAATATAGACTTTGCATTAGTGGATATGACTAACAGGAATAAAACTTTTCTTAATAAAACTCCACATAATGAAGTATGAGCAATATCTTACATATCATTATATGTCCAGGTTTTGTACATGCAAAGCTCAGAGGGAAGGATGAGGGCAAAAGTTAAAGACTGGGGTGCACCAAAGAAAGGCAAGTGCAGTTTACTTATCAGGATTTTGTCTCTTTCTCCCTCATGGATGGTGAAAGCACTGCTTTATAGACAAGAGTCAAGAAATGAAAACTGCATATATAACTTGTATTTGTAAATGTCAGCTCTGACTCTCCATACAATACTGAACATCCAGCAGTTCAAACATTCCCTTTAGCTTATAAATTATGTTTCAATGTTGTTCTCATTGTACTTGCATTGTAGCCATACATGTATTCAATGTACGTAAAAGTCTGTGCTCTCCCTGTCTCCACAGTCTTTGCACTCTTGTGCATTTGTGGAAATGCAGAAGCACACATTTTTCATGTAGGTGTAACCAGCTGGAATCATTAATGGTGAATATTAGTGCATCTCTCCTACTTGCCTTGTTCTTTCAGGCATTACGCTTACCACTGCAGTCTTTAGTTTCGTATTACCTTTCATCCTGAGAGGTCATTCTGTATGTACACAGAGGAACTTAAATACAGCCACTTCAAAGTGCAAAGGAAGAGTGAAGTTTGTAGAGAGGCCAGCTGAGGATATCAATAGTCTTCAGATTCTGACCCACCAAATTTGCATCTTTTGTGCCTACACAGAGTAAAAGGGTTTTGTTTTTAAAGCTTACTCTTGCAGAAGTACTGTATGTGGAGGATTGTACGGGTTGCATGAGCAACACAGTAGTGAAGCCTGGTTTCCCCAGACGTGTATTTCTGGTGTCTAGGAAAGTGAGCCCACACCAACCAAAACTTTTCGCAGGCTGCAGCAGTCACAGCATTGCTGTGCTTTGTGTGTAGTATGCAGCAATTCATGAAACAGTGCTGCATATTATTAGGGGCTCTAACAGGGTTTCTATTTTTCTGAATCTCATATTTTCGTTTCCCCCCATATACTTGTCAAGTTCATTGAGAAGTTGCTTGAAATTGCACCAAAATTTGGAAGGATGACCAGTCAGGCAAACTTGCAGCATAGACATATATTGCACATTTTTAGAGAAACAGTTTTGAAATACATATAAATTGTATTTCACATGCTCTATGACCTGCCTCCTCCTAGTAGCCCAGGAGAGGAAGCACTGGCTAAGGGACACATAAGCCCTCCGTGCCACGGTTTTCTTCAGGGTGGTTCTGCATTTTCTCATCTCCTCTTTGGCATAAAAAGGACTCTCTACCACTGCTCCTAAATCTAATGTTAAAGAATATCAGCAGAGGTCTCTGTTCTTCTCCTAGTTTGTCTTCAGTTTATTTGGACAGGAAGCTCAATAGCACCCTTTCATCTTTAATTTGGCACTTTTCTTTCCCTCTGCACCTACAGAAGGTGTAAGGAGTTTAATTAATGTACAAAATTGCATAAAGAATCTATAAAGAATTTATAGTTCTGAAAGTTTCTTCAGAGGAAACTTTGAAATGTGCATCTGTCTTATTATAGTACTGTTCTTTTTGGTACTGTATGTGTAATCAATCAGAAGTCTAATAAATAATGTGATGTAAAGTAGGAAACAGCAGTGAAAGCCAAGTGCTGTACAAAATCAGAGTGATAAGTAATTTCCATTTAGTTCGCTGGGTTTTGGATCAAGTCTTTATGGCAGGGAGTAACGAACTGGATTAATCTCTTTTCCCATAAATAGTAAAATTGCCACTCAGTGGCAATGGGCACACAAAGAGTGCTCCATCCCTATAATTGCTTTTATCTTGAAAAAAAAAAAGAATAGTTATCTCTAAACAATTTGATAAACAATGTAGATATAAATCTATATGAAAACATGTGACAGATGTAACCAGAATCACAATTCATTGTTCAAGTTCTTAATTAAAACCTGCTTTATACCCACAGCGTATTATATAGAGCAACCAAGCTATCTGATTATTTTTAAAAGAATGCACATGAAGCATCATTACATTTTGGCACTACATAAACCTTCATAAACCCATAATGAAAAGACACAAATTTTATTTATCTTTAAAATCCAGACATTAAACTTGAATTTCCTCCTGGAAATTTTAATTAGCAATTTGAAAAATGCTAAGTCAAAGTATGTGCTCCCAGTTTTCTGTTTAGGTTAAATTAAATTATTTCTGAAAGTAATATAATTAAAATCCTTTTAGTTCTTAATCAATATTTTATTTACATTTATTCTCCTTGCAGTACTTGATTAGTTCTTTTTCAAAGGGTGGGGTAGCTTATTTCTTGTTTATTATATACTTAGATGTATCTGTTCTTTCAGTAATAGTTAAAACCTCTCGCAGTACAGAATAACTGTAGAAATCATAAAATGATATGTAGTTTTCTTCTGGTCAAGTGGAATTTACCATGTCTCAGCAGGAATTATTTTAATAAGTCTTTAGCTGATCTATGTGTGTACATGAAAATATCCTTCACCAGAGATCATGTAAATTATACATTACACAAAGGGCCTGATTCACCTAGTTACACTTAAGCGTATGCAAAATGAAGGGAATATTCACTTTGCACTTCATGCTCCAACAGATCCAAACCAAAGACCAAAACCTGAACTGGGACAGGTCCTTAATAGAACTTCACTGATAGAATCATAGAATAGTTAGAGAATACTAAGGCCTCCACATAATGGTCCACCAAAAATCATGTTTAAGAACTAATCACACAACAAGGAATATCATATATGTAATATATAAAGAAGCTGTTGGTGCAGAAAACATATCAACAATGATTAAAAAATGCAGGCATTCTCCTTTATCTATGCAAAATTGCTGAAGATTTGTTGGCCTCTTCTCTACTTTCAGCATGGCATTATTTAAATCAAACTTAGACTGTATTCTGTAAAATGTTAAGATGTGTACCACAGATTTGATTAAACTGATGGTGGGACAGAGGGTTATATTATATATTACACTTTAGAAAGGAGTAGTGATAGCTAATTATTATTTCTCTACAAAGTTAGATTATATAGAATATATTCTATATATAGGATATATATTCTATATATTCTATATATATTCTATATATATTATTATATTCTTGGAGGCTATTGGTGTATTGTCTTTGGCACAGAAGATAGAGGTCTGTGTCACTGACACTACAACCATCTCTACGCACCTTTTTAACCAGCCACATGAGATTCCCAGTGTCACAAGAGTTGGGCACATAATTGCAGCCAAAAAGCCAACTCTCCATAGCTCATGTGAGGAGCCACATCCAGCATGAAGCAGTGTTAAGTTGAAGGCATCAGGATTATATCAGGATAGTGGAAAGTTAGGCAAAGCGCTTCAGGTTTTAAGTGCATTGCTTAAGACTTGACAGGTGTGTTAAGTTCTGTACACTGGCAGATACATTGTGTTTACATCTGAGGTTTGGTATATTTATATATACAGTGTGTCTGTGCCTAAGCAATGAAAATCAGGCCAGTTAATCACCAAAACTGAAAACCAAACAGAAAATTTCTGATGAGAAACATTTATTTTAAATTGTTTCATTTTCTTTCTTTCTCTCCTAAGCTGGAACTGAAGTACAAGTATCAGAATGCTAACTAAAGAAAATGTTGTTCTGAGATCTTTGCACCTATTTTGCATAACCTGAGCCTATTATGCGTATAAACAAGAGAGTAATTCATCTATTTCAAATAAACATCCATGCTGAAACTGTCAGCCTTGAGTAAATGAGTAGCTGAGTCAGTATTTAGCAGTGATGTAAAATTGACTTAATTTTTTTTCCCCCAATATTTATAAAGGTGTATATGTACTGTTGAAAATTATTGCAAGTGCAAGCTCTCTAGCACTTTTTTTATGTCTTTCCTTTATCCACATATCACATACAGGTTTTCAGAGCCTAAAGTGACTTTTCAGACCTTCACACTTCAGGTTATGATTTGAAAAAGTTCTAAGAATAGCATGAATGTTTAAGTTTGCACATAGCGAAGACTACAAAATGATCCATGCTATGATTCTTCTTACCATATACCTGAGCAGCGCAATTTTGGCTTACTTTTTGAACAGGCAATATTTCTGGTGGCTGTTTGGATGGATTGTCTGCCTTTGGAAAGATGCTTACAGGCAAAGAGTGGTATTTATCTGTGATTGTCTCTGCTAGTCAGCTAAAGGTTCCCTCCTTTGGCTTCACCAATATTCTGACAGCATGGCCCTAGAGAGAGCAAATCCATTAGGAAATGGCATCTATTACCCTTATATATATATAACATTTTTCAGCATAGTGAGCTGTTTTAGAAACCAAGATTTTTAAAGGATCTCTAAGAAACAAGAAATATGCTTGGCAAGTTTGAAAGAACAGCTGTACATAAGAAATGATTCTGTGATAGTGTATGGTGCATAGATAAATGGGATTGCAATATAGCTTTCAAAATACAGTTGTGCATCACAGGATACTAGTCTCAAAAGCATGGAAAGCAAAGACTTACACTGAATTTGGTGTGAAAAGTTCCTGTCAGCATCTTCAAATTTCTTCAGGCCATCTTATTTCTATGCTTTTTCCATAGCACCATCAAATACAGTCCTGGTCATAAAAGAGAGACATATCAACCAAAGTCTGTAAGTCTTTCGATAGATGGAGAGACAGGATCTGACAGATGGAATAAATGTACAGGCACACGCATACACACACAAACAGAGAGAAACTATAGAAGAAATTGCATATGAATACAATGGTAGCTGTCTGGGAAGCATCCTTCGTTTCTTCACATGTCCTGGCTAAGATTCAGAAGACTTGACTACTTTTAAATGAAATAGCACAAAAATCAGAAGAAGTACAAAAAAACCATCAAAAAGGTCTAATTTTAATTTCATTTATATATTACCATGAATATGGGGTAATTATATTCATTGAAAATTTTCCTGATACAGTAACATTAAAGGGATAGGAATGATGACACCTAAAGCTCTGCTTTAAACTATTTTGAAGTTCTCATGTGTCACTTATAAGCTAATATTACTATCAGCAGAAAATTAATTCATTTGATAAATAATTGGATTATGTTTTCAAGTAAAAAAGTGTGTCAGGACATGGATAGAAATTTCATTTGACCGTCACACTAATGCATTATTCTAAGTTGATTAAAATGCTTTCAGTTTTTTTGCTAATGTTTTTCATTTACGTTTTGACCATTTCCTGATGTTTCAATTAGTTTTGTCCACAGACATGCTATAATGAACCCCAAGTTAAGATCAAGGGTTACTAAAATTTATGACACTGTTACTCAACCAACTCTTGAGCCCTGTTTGACTTTATAATAAATATTTCAGATGACTTGATGTGTGAAAACAGCTAATTCAGCTACTGTTGCATATGTTCTTAATGAATGTAATGACATTTATGAAAGCAGTCAGAATTTTTTCAATGAAGCATTTTCTGCTGCAACTAAGATTATGCCAGAATTGGAAAATTTTGGAAAGAAACAGTGGCTTTGATGAAGTTTTGATAGGATTATTTCTGAACAGTAGAATAGACTTCCTGGAAGATGAAAGTAAAAAATGGAAAGAAAACCTGAGTTTCTTGTGCCAAACGCAAACATTTTGCCAAAGCTCCATTTTGCCAAAGCTTTTGCCAAAAGCTTTTGCACACTTAGCTTTCCTTCCAGAGTGACGCAAAAAGATTTCCAAAGCCAGAGAAAACGTATAAAAAGGGAGCTCTGTCTCTCTGTAGCTCTTTGTTGGAATTGCCATAATCAGTCTGTAGCAGTCTCTCTGGCTTAATAATCTCACAATTTATACCTCTTCAATTGTGCTATAGTTAGTTGGAAAACCCTAAAAAATTGTGTTGGAAATGGAAGGAAGGAACTGTTTGGTGGAGCAGCGTTCCACATTGTTTCAAACTTTCTCCACAGACCGGGTGGTACTGAATTTTGTTGCCCTTAGGAGGAAGGGGAAGGAACCAGGCTCCTGACAGCGGAGGAGAATAAAGAACCCAAGATGGAAGCCTGGAGAAAGTCTGCAAGGCTAGACTGTAGATCTTTTTAATGAGGAGAATGAATGACTGTTACTTTCAGTGGGAATTAGGTAGCAGTGATTTTGAATATTCAGACACATTCTTTCATTTTAAAATGCCTAAATGCTATTAATAACTCTCAATCTGAGACCGAAACAGATCTATGGCAGAAAAAAAAAAAAAAAAAAAAATTAAGTAAGCTGTCTTAACTCAATGATCTTTATGGGTTTCTTCCAATTTGAGATATTCTATGATTGATTAAGATAAAGGCAGAAAACCTGAATCTGGTGTAACAAGGCTAATTGATGGTTCAGAGGGGTCAAGCTGATAAAGTCAAAATTACTGAGGGATGTATTTTAAGCACAGGTTTATATAAATAATTTGGAGAGAGGATTTTTGAAATTTAGGGAAAACAGAGATGAAGGTCTTGCAGCTATGGAAAAAAAGGCAACAATGAAGATATGATAGCATTTGACAGATGTGAGCATAAATGTCTCAACAGAAAAATAACAGATTAAGCATGGCCTGGATGAACAAAATACATGTGTAAAAGAAGGAATAGGCAAAGATAATTTCTAGTTCATTACCATGGAAATAAAAACAAGCTGGAGGAACAAGGTACAGTAACCTCAATACTTGTCTTCTGCAGACAGTTTGCTGTTGTTGCACACTTAAGGAAGTACTGGAAGACTCTAATAATTTTCCCCCATACTTGCAACTCCAGGAAAATGATAAAATGTGAAAACTTTTCTTAAAATTCACTTTGCCAGTACTCCTGGTATGAATTAGTAGTCTATTCAGTTCAAAAGCCAACAAACAATGGCCTCATTTTCTGAAATGGAAAGTGCAAGATGTCTCAGAATAAACATAGTATCCTATGACTTACCAAGAATCATATGTTTATCACAGTGCTGCCAAAGTACAAAGAAATTGTAAATGGTTTAGGCAATTTCAAATTACTTCTGGAGCAAGCATGCAATCTCAAAGATCTGAAAATTGAGCTGTTTGTTTAAAAAAAATTATCTTCCAAACATACTTATTTCATTTCAGCAACATGTAGCAGTAGCGTGCCAATCTGAGATCCAATCTAGTGGCAGCCTTTTTTATGTTACTAATATAGTAAATTTTTGTGTTACTAATATAGTAAATAGAGCTCATATGTTTAAAATTATTTTGTCTCATTAATCTAGTTAACTGTGCAAACAGCACAGAAGGTATATCTGTGATTTAAAAATTGCAGGTAGCTATTGACTATGTAATTGTCAGTATGCCTGAGGTGACATGACAAATGGATTCTTCATTTAACCAGCAAAAGAATTCACATGCATTCATCCAAAAGCCAGAGTACCACCCTGTCATGAAGTTAATTGAACTTCAAATTCTGGCACAAGATGTTAAAGAGTTTCTTGGTCTTCTCAGTGAATTCTCTCAGACTTAAGGAGGTATGAAGAAAAGTAATACCTTTTTGTATCGCTCAGATTTTTTATGCTACTTGTCTAATTTACTAAATGTTAGCTTAACCTCTTTTTTTTTTCATAGCTGAACAATCAGTTGGAATAGTATATAGACAATGTTAAGAGAATAATGACTAAGAACTAGGTTACATCAATCTATAGCATATAGACAATGTTAAGAGAATAATGACTAAGAGCTAGGTTATATCAATCTGAAGTGCAATTAAGACATGATGAGCACATGCTCACATATGCACCCATCTAAAGGCTAGAAACAGAACTGATATTGCAGTCTTTATATTTCATTTTCAGCTTGTGGCCTGGTCTATTTCCAGCAGAAGTTAGAAGTATCTCAACACTGACACAAGGAGATCTAGGACCCAATACAAAGAATATACAAAATGCAATATTATCAATCTCCCTTCTTCCCTCAAATACTTCTGCCACTCTAAAATTGGCAATCTATAAGGCTTTAGAAAGAGTTTATTATTAATCTTTCATCTTTTACTTGATTCCTCTTTTTTTTTTTTTTTTTTAATCCAAGGAAGAAATTCTCTCTTCAAAGATTATTTCAAATAAATAATCAGTTCTAGACCACTTAGGTTTTCATCTAAGAGGAAGGTCCTTATAATAGCTATTGATCTGCTAGACAGGTTTACAATACAATGCAATTTCATTTATGGGGTATCTCATAATACTGACATGAACAGAATGACTTACAATGAATTTTAAACACATTATCATAACATATCCATTGACTAAATTAGAAAACTACCTTTGCTTTATTTATTTTTTGTAGAGATGCTTAACAAAAGAAAGGAATTCTAAATGGCAGGAAAACAATGAGACAACACAGGTTCATCAATAAATACCTGGAGGCAGCTGTTAAGACATATGCTCAGCTTGCTAGGAGACATGATACAAAGTGCTCACAGTAAGCGTCATTCTCTGTTGTCCTACAGCAGAGAATGTTGTCGTGGTTGGTGTAAAATAATGAAGAAAACTGATCTGTTGAAACTCTACTGAAAGCAATTTCTACTGAGAGCAATTATGCTGGATTCTGCATCTGGGATGGTGTAATCCTGGAGGTAGTTATAGACTGGGGGACAAGAGGCCGGAGTGCATCCCTGTAGAAAGGGATGGGAGGGGGTTTGATTGATGGTAAGCTCAATATGAGTTATCAGTGTGCCGTGCTGACCAAAAGGGTCCATATCTTAGATGCAATAAGCACAGTATCCTCCTTCTCTTGTCCTAGACTCTCCATAACTTACTTATGATGGTGACAGACTCAGAAGTAAGTCAGTACACCCTTTGTAATAGAACTATTCAACCACAGTTCCGCCTGTTCAAAAGTGAACCCTAGGCTGGGACAACTCTGACTGCATTCAATAATTCCTGTCATCAATAAGAGGGTCCTCCCCTTTTTTGGGAGGCACACAGCCAAAATAATTGTAGCAAATCTGTAGTCACAACCATAAATTTTATCACCTCTTTCTCCCCAACCCCACCCATGAATTACATATCAATAGAATATCTGTAATAAACATTCATATATGACTAGATCATTAGCTAATGTGAATTTGATTCAGTAAAGCTCTTCTGAATGGTGAATATCTTTATGTATTTTTCAGTATTTCATTGTCTGAACTATGCTGCAGTGGGTTTTTGGTTTTTTTAATCATTGCAGCCTCTTGTTTTTCAAGCTTTAATTCTGAAGAAATTTGATTCTGAGAGGAGACTTTTAAATGCTTCTCTACATATGCTAGCTGGTGGTGTCTCTATCTATACTTTAAGAGTCTGCTGATTTCTTGAGATATAAATTACTCTTCAGGATGATAATTTTCCCAGACTCCAGTGCAAGCTTCTTGTTAGAATTTTGCCAAAAGAGAGTAACACTCTATTTGTTCAGCACAGGGAGCACCAAAAAATAAAAGCAAGATGAATTTTCATATTTTCTGTATATCTAAACTAGCATTATCATTTTCCTCTTCTCTGTAACTATAATCATTAGGAAACCTATTAGTCACAGATCCAGTAAAATAAATATCAGCTTTCAAAGGGCAAAATTTCAATATAGGCAATTTAAGAATTAAACATCTTTGAGTAGTGTCTTTCCCACCCTTTTTGCATTGGAATAAATGACCACAGAAGTTACAAGCAGTTGAAAATGTGGCACTCTACCATGCAATTAAAAATGATGGATAAAATGAGAATAGAACTGCAAAGTTGTCATTTTCAGATATTGAAAGGAGCGGCATTTTTCTAGGCTACCTGGAAAAATCATTTGCTCATCTACCCATTCTGCTTAGATATCAAAAAAGAAAAAAAAGCTTCATAGCATTTAACCTTTAAATTATTCAGGAGAAATAGCAAATTTAAGCCAAGTCTTTGCAACGAACGTAATGAGAATCTTTGTCTTTAAAATCAAAGTAAGTGGACTTACATCCTTGGTTTTAAAGAAAAGTTTATATTACTCTTGAGAAAAGGGTAATATAATTTACTCTAGGTCTAGTACCACAGATTTGGAGATAAAAGTAGGGTTTACTAACAATAAGAAACTTAGACAAATACATTATCTTAATCTTAAACTTTCTTCTTATTTATGAACTTCTGAACAGTTACATAATCCATGAGATAGACATCCAAGCTCCAGGAATGAACCACACCAGGCTCAACTTCAAAATAGGGCCAGACTCAGCTTCCCATTTCCCCATTTAAGCCCATGTTAGGCTTTCAGTTTCGAGGCTTAAGGAGAGAAAATTACCTTGAAACTGACCTTTTCAGCAGGCTACAACAATTTAGATTTTTTTCTTAAAAGCGGGGTAATTCCCTAATTGTGTGCAAATGCTTCAAACACAGGGTCACTGCTCTATATAAATAGCAGCAAAAAACACAAATCCCAAAATCCATGGATTTTGAGAAGAGTGAGAGCTCACCTGATAGAGTACAGTAAACAAATAGCTTTCTTGTTAAAAGGCTGAAAATCAGTATGGCAGTTAAAGAAATATCATAAAAGATGGAAGCTCAGGTTCTCAGGTCCTGGAGAGTCAGAAGATCAATATAGTTTTTTACATACAAGGGCTTCACCACACAAAGGCATTGGAATGTGTCCCAAGGCTTGGTCTGTCAAAACCTTTTTTGAAGTCCTCCCAGCGCAGGCCAAACTGCGCAATGTTCTGCAGAATTTAAGTGCAAGAAAGGCTGCAGACTGCCACACAACACTAAGTTGATCAATGTTCAGGTCATAAAGTGCATTACTGCAGTGCGCGGCAACACTTTCTTTCCCAGAGGAATTCTGTGCTGTGCTAGCAGACAACTATTGCACTGCTGTTTGCCCTCACTTCTTGGTTGTTTCGGACAGCATTGGTGAGATGGGGGTTGAACTAAATGCCATTGTCATTGCGCACTCCTAAATTTCTGAGATAATGCAGTGATATTAAAAGCTATTGTCCTTATCAAAATACTACTACTCTCTTTTTCCTGTAAAGGAAGTCAGGTGGTATCTGTGTCAGTAGTAAACAAACAAAAACCTAGGAGTCATCTGTAATTCTGACATTGTTGTCCCAAATTGTGAATTATGACTATCAGCCATGATACTATCAAACCATAGTTCTCCAGCAGCATCTTCCTCAGCCAGATTAATTTTATACCATATTTGAGGCTTTTTTTTCCTAAAACAAACCTAATGTTTCTACCTGCCCTTTAATCACTTCAGGTTCCTATCAATCTGTGTCAAAGAACATTACATCAATAATATACAACTCTAGGGAACAGTGATATTATATAAACTTCAGCATAATATTTAACATATTAAATTCAGTTTTTCAATTTAGCTATTCTGTCTGTTATACTTGGCTTTAAACTAAACAAACCTCCAGTGTCAAATGCAGCAGTTGGAACTGACCGCCTACAGCACAAGATTAAGGAAATGAAAAAATGATGTGTATTTGTTCTAAAGCTAAAGCCTCCTTCTCTCGAGCAAAGGAACTTCATTGATCATAGACCACACTGCTTTAAAATAAATAAAATGGAAATTTAATGAGCTATAGTGGAGTGAAGTACAGTTTATTTAAAACTTTCCAATCACTTAGACTTTAAGGGAGGTCGCTCTTCTGCTAATAGAATTTTCCAGGCTTCTCTATGAAGAAAAGGTTTATCTGTAAACCTGACAACTTTATTATAAAATACAATACATGTACTGAATGAGAAGTTGATTTCTGTTCATAAAAGGCACTTCTATTTCTTCAGTTTTACCCTGTCTGTAAATAACATCTTCTTGACAGTGTCACATCTTTTGGGGCTCTATGGAGCAAAACCCTGGTTTGCCTCTGCAGGCAGATCTCCAGGGTCTTCAGTCTGACCATGCATGCAGAAGACAGGAGCCACGTGTTTCAGTGCCACCTATACGCTGAACTTTGTCAACATCTCTCTAACTACTGTAGCATGAAGCAAGAGCATAACCGCCTCAGCTTGCCCAAACTCAAAAGGTGACCTAAACTGATGATACTATTCTAACTCGAGTGTGCCCAATAAGAAATGAACATCAACAGATGAGAGAAAACAGATGACCTCCAGAGGCATGATGGTCCAGCTAACTGTTTCTTACAAAAGAAAGTGCATACTTATTTCTGAGGCATGCCAGTTCTCATTATTTCTAATTCTTACCTAAACATCTAAACCAAACAAAAATTAAGCTGCAGTTTAGTTCAGGATCATAGTAGAGAGTAGTATAATGACCCTATCAGTCTTGGAGTCATTATGATGCTTTCTAAAGTACAGATACCATTGGTTGGAGGATGTAATTGTCTACTTAAAAAGATGTATATAAACCTAAGATTTATTAAATTCAAATAGTCTCATTACAGTTTCTGTGCTGAAGAGCAGCAGTAATATGATGGGTGCTTCTCTGTGAGAAAACCCAATATTTAATATATGATTCAGTACAGTTTTCAGGGCTGTCCTTTGTGTCCAGTGAATGAGCACAACTGAAGACTCTTGATAGTTTTCAAATCCCATGTAGTGAAAATAATTTCTATTTCCCCATATATTTTAAAGCTGCTTGACTCGCATACTTTGTATTACTGCATACTTGTGTGAAATCCAGGAGGCCTGTTGAAGTTACAAGTCAGCTCAGAGAGTAATAGAAACAGGAGAAGAAAAACAGTAGATAGTTCAAGACATACAGAGTACGAGGAATCAGCAGGTCACTTAAAACATATAAAATGAATCTCATCCAGAATATTGGAATATAACCCAAATTATAATAATTTCAAACAAGTAATTTATAACCAAGTTTATATGTCAGTCTTCTTCATAGAGCTCCTACCTTCACAATAGTTCATGAGAAGTAGTAACATTGGATAGCTGCTACTAAGCCAGCTCTTTCTTTCAGTGCACTGATTCTGTGAGTGATAGCGTGGAAGTTCAGGAGAATTCAGTGACTCTTGATTATATGCGAGATATCAGCAAGTGTAAAGGGAGGTCTGTAAAATTAGGGCAAAGAAGAGATGCTAGTAAAAGGTCCATAAAGCACTAGCAGATCCTGGTTTGCCATGTCCCTACTTAAAGTAAGCAAGTAAAAAACTGTGTTCTGCCTTGAGTGACTCGCATGAATGAAAGCATCAAGATTTTTAATTTGTTTCTGCAAGAGTGAATAGCAGCAGACCTTTTAAGAAGTCTCAGAGACAGGCTACATTGCATTGTAGAGAGTGATGTCAAGACAGAGAGAGGGAGTAATGTTAATATGAAGAAAGAGCAAAAGGCTGAGAAGAACCATCACTAGAAAGGCCATGGAGGTGAGTTATGTGTTAAGTCTCCTCAAGAGTCAGCCAAGAATTATTACTCAGCCTATAGTGGAAAGACTTTTTAATACCTTTCCCTCTGATGATAGAGAAAATTAAACTTTAGTCATTTTATAGTTATCACATTCCCAAACTGTTAGTTTTATTCACAGAGGTGGTACCTTTCAATATATTTTACTAAGCTCCACTCTAGCAGATTGGTAATTGTGGCTTCAGTCCAAGAAAGCATACATAAAAGTGAACTTGTGAGCAGCTGAATTGATTTTAGTGAAGTATAGATATGTTTAAGGTATTCATATGCTTAACTGCTTTGCTGGACTATGGTTTAGATGAACAACATGTTTATATCACCCTATCAGCCTGTCCAGCAATGCAATGGAGCCAGCAAAAATTTAATGCTATTGTTAAGTCATTGGAAATAGGGCATGCACAAGTCTATGAAATGATCTTGTCAGCATTTGTCTGAAATTAGTTCTTACTTTTTCAAATTAGCTCATTTTTCTGAATAAGAGAGCTGACTATTCTGTGCAAAAAATGGAGAAGTAAAATGAAAATACTGAGTTCTTAATCAAGTTAATAGGTGGCACCAAATCATAGCTTAAGAGCACATATGAAAGGAAAAACACTGTTCAAAGAAAAAAAAAGTTTGTACATTTTATTAATGACAGAAAAAATATTATTCATGTATTTTATTAGTCCTGAATAATATCCTCCTAATTAAAATTAGTGCCTGCTGGTTTTCTTGAATAGCATTTTAGCAACAATAAAGAAAATAATCCACATTTCCTGTAAATACTTTGCTGCACATTAGAAATAATTATCAATTAATTTACTTAAATGCCATGCTTGTGTTACAATAGTTAATGAGGCTTGTGCTATGCAGCAAATTAGTTATCAAAAACTAAGCATGATCAGAACGTGGAGGCCTATACAGAAATATCAGAAAGCGGTGCTGAGCTCAGCAGATAAAATTATTACTAAGGATTTGTGCAGCTTTGAACCACTGCCTTAGGTGGGCAGCAAGAGGTGGGAGATGGCAGAAATCTGTGGGACCTAAACCAATGTGAGTTGCCTAACCAGGCTTAAGCTTCACCCCAGTGAAAGGAGCAAGAAGTGAACATTTGCAGACCCACCTGCATGAATTAGGAGAGTAGATCCTATTTCAGTGCTCCCTGGGTATTTGAGTTTTAAGGATGCCCAATGACACTTAGGCTAGAAAGACACAGATTTTTTGAAACAAAGTGAAAAATGCATACATATTCAGATAGATGTCTCAGTACTCTAAAATGCACATCTGTGTGCACCTCTGGGTATGGGATGCCCATGCGCAGAATACATGGAGTGTGAAGGTCATGCTGTCATAACAGGCACTGTTATATTTATGAACACAAGTTCTTAAGATTCCCCTTATACTCTAACGGAATTAGGCTTCATTCTGTTTATTGGTCTATAGCAGTTTGCTTCTGAGTATTTGTGTGGTAGAAGAGCAAGTCAAAGAAGTGTTTGAAAGATAAGGGAAAGCTGAATAAGGCAGCTTTTCTAGGAAAGAAATTTCAGTGGTGTAATTTTTTTAACGACTATATATACAGTTGCTAGCATATTATTTCTGACAGCTGCAGTTGTTGTTCAAGAGGGGACAGGTATAGGTTACAAATTTTCATTTTCTTGGTAGTTATCTTTATTCTTTGAGGTTCTTCTCACAGTGAAATCAAAAGTGGCGGGAAGTTTGAAAAAAATCAACTTAGAAGTTTTGGGTTTTTTTTATTTTTGAATGCTGTAGCTGTAGTGTTTTTGTTTAAATTTTAGTTTTTTTAATCCCCTTGTGGGCACAAAATAAAGTTTGCCACAAATATTTTCCATCATACCAAAGAAAGCTGTGTGAGAATAAACAGAAAAAATATCTTAACATTGAACTGAAATGATAGGAGTATGTGCATGATATCAATCATTTCAGGCTGACGTGAAAATAACTACATTTCTCCTAAAAACTTTAAATTTAAGTAGTTAGGTACCCATCAGTCTTTTTATCCGTGTTCACATTCTGAGGAAAAATTGTGGAGCAGGCTATTAGTAAAGATATGTTACATACTTGGCAACAGAAAGAACACGATATTCTTCCCATCCAGACAATAGTAAGATAGACAGCATTTAGGCACAATTTTTCTGTAAATATTTTCCTGTAATTAAGCCAGGATAATTAGAACTAGGCTTGCCAAAACCACCAACTACTTCTATAAGACTATGTGGGGAAGAATATTAATAATTTGAGAACATAAAATATTTGTATTCATTAACCTGATGGAAAAATAGTGAAGATGTGGAAGAAAGTCTGGCTAGCCTAGGAAAAAGAAATAAACAAACAAAACCAAACCCAAAACTATTCTATCCAACTTACTTAAATATTTACTTTTTTTTTTTTCCTATTTTCATATTAACAGGACTAATAATATTGCACCCATTATTTTAAGCAGAGTAGGACCTTCATCCAGTTGAGTACCATGTGGAAACTTAAAGACCATCCTTGCTCCAAAAAGTTTACCATCAAAACAAGCGATGTAAAATGAGAGAGAGAGAGGAAGGTAGTTACATTGTCTACACCACATATGGGTGAGGCCAAAACACAGACTCAGTGTCCTGCCGAGTTAGCAATTTAGTCTAAGTAGAGGTAACAATTAAGGATATGTGAAAATGAAACCAAACTTTTTATGTCAGCCCCACACATTAAGGGGGAAGTTTTCTAAACATGATATCTGAAACAAAAATTAACCTCATCTAACTTCAGATAACTAACTAGCCTTTGAATCATTTCCCTAAACACAGGTATCGCATGCCATTTGGGATATCATCGGGTATCAAGTCCATCTGCAATGGGCTGACAGATGCAACACAGGGAATACAGGGGATCTAGGTATCTGAATCATCAGTAGTGGGGAAGATGAGGTGCCCTGCAGCAACTCAGGTGGTTTAGATGTCTATGTTAGGAACTTAAACAAACCCTCAATTGAAAAACATTTATCAGGCATTCATGTTTATCAGGGTGTGCCTATAATAAGTAGAATGAGATATTTATCTGCAGCAAGAAGAACAGCTCTCTGGAGGTGCCACTTTTTCTCTCCTCTGACTTCAGAGAGTGCCTTGACTAACTGTGCTCCTGAAAAAAAAATGCAGAATTTAGGCAGTGATTTTTATTGCATGCGAGTTTTTGTTTTTCAGAAAGGATTACTCTGGGCAGCTTAGGAAAAGAAAAAAACAACCAGAACACAACCAAAAAAACCCACAAAACAAACAAACAAACAACCCCCCAGTATTTTTAATTGTTTGTTTTATTAAATAATCTTATATTTATTTATTAGTTTTATTCTTTTAAAAAAGGGATTTGTTTAAATGGTGAAAAGATGGTAAATGTACAAGGTAAAAATCATCGAGCATTCATTATGTCTTCATAAGAAAGCAAATTCACAATACATTTTGGAAAAAATTTATTCTCGGTAACAAAGTTACTCAGATTTAGCCTACAGTACCCAGGATTTGGAACTGCTAATCAAACATAAAGATGATATTGAAACACCTTGAAGAGAGAACTATATTCTAATTCATTAAGTAAAAGCCTTTAGAGGAATTATAGCTGTACTGTAGTGAAATCAGTTGTGGATACTTAGAACTTTTCAAAGTCAGAACATACATGATCACTTTCATATAGCAATGCTGGCTGTTTAGGATGTAGGTTCTCTGCATTAATTTTTCAAAATTTTTCAGTTTATCTCCTTGTGACCGAACACACGTACTTCAAATGAGAAGTTTCTCTTCTGAGGTCTATTTTTTTAATAACATCCAGTTCAAAAGCAAATGCTATTTTGTTTTGTATTCTGATTTTCAGAGTACTGTGTAGTCTTTATCCTTGGGCATCCCTGATTCAGATGCCAAGGTTTCAGCGTTGACCTTGAATGAGAGCTTTAAGATGCCTCCCAGCAAGACCTCCCAAGAACCTTTCACCTACACCTTCCTCAAAATCTTGAAAATTTTGGAAGCCTAAGTCTGTTCCTCATCACTTAAAATATTTAAAAACCCCCTTTTGGTGTTGCTTTTGCTTGTATTTTCCATCATGTCATGCATTGTCCCAATGCTTGTTCCCTCCCTAGTATCTCATCGTCTGCATTTTGAAATTTACTGTGTCTTCCCTTAAACAGGTAAATGACTTAGGCTTCCCAAACAGTATGTGTTTCTCAGATGCCTCATTCAAGTCTAGGCTGATAATAAAGTCTATTCTGAAATAACTGAATGTGTGAGCATTCAGAAGTAAGTTAAAAATGTTGAAATAATCACATTTATCTTTTTAGGGTTTTGGCTCTTTTGCCACCCTGGCATCACTCGAATTGTTTGTGTGTTATAAACACATGTTGTCTGCCAGTGAGAGTTTCAGTATTTCTCACTGGTTTTGTCATTCAAACAATAACTTAGATGAATGCCACCTTTTGTGCTATTTGTAGATTGACCCTCTCTGTTCAACCCGAAAATACTACATTTGACTTGGAAAAGTCCACTTAATCATGATCTATCCTGGGCTGCTTAAGAATGTTTGATACATGAAGAAATTCTACACAAGACAGGTGACACTCAAAAATGACAACTATGATCACATATACCAACAAAGACTTGACATAAATGGCTTCATCTAGATCTTACCTGGGTTGAAAACCAAGAAGGTTGATTCATGATGCTGCACAGAACAAACTGCTCAGGTGATAACCATGCCAACAGGCATTCTCAAGTGAGACTTCTGAAATCATGAAGAAACCAGAAAGGCTTGTTCCTGTCAGGAGCCCTTCCTGACAGGGTTTGTTGAGAAGTGAACACATGATCACACTTTCACAGAAGCTGCAAATGTGCTCAAGAGTTTTTCAATTAAAATATATATCTTAAAAGTTATGAGAGTTTTCCTGCCTTCAGACTTTATCATCTGAAAGTTATGAGAATAAGTGTTATGTGACAAAAATCAATTAGGAAGGATCTGGTGGAAAGAGGCACTTAAGTGTTAATTTTAAAGGGTAGGTTTTGAGTGCCACCCTAGCAAGTTAAGTGGGAAATTCATTGTTAATTTTTTGCAGCCATGAATTTCTGAATTCAGAGGATCTCTATCTTTTTAGGCAAGATATTTCATGAGCAGCATGTTGATAACCTCACTGTTCAGGCCTCCCCTGAAGGTCAAAGAAAATTTCTAATAACTGATGGGTTCCATGGAGCAATTAGCTGGTTAAGTATTGCTAACAAAATTTAAAAAAGACCCTCAGAAAAACTGCCTGGGTGCAGTCTTCCATGAGAATTATTTCTGGACTGTTTATCAAAAAAGATAGTCGATAGTCATTGAGATACTAGAGAGAACCATCCTGCTCTAATTAAAGAACAGAGTATTACACATACTGGTAGGGTATAGAGCAAGATCCATATTTTTGATGATAAGGTTACACATCAATCTTAATCAAAACAACACATTTTGCAAATAGGATAAGAAATCTGTCCTTACCAGTCCATCTCTCCATGTTGGGTCTGTTAATATTTCTCCCTAAAGGCACAGGGGTTTCAGATGATTTGCAGTTTCCTATCCTGCCTTCAATAAAGAGTGCTGTTTTGTTAGGTTTTTTAAATCCCATTATAGTCTTATACATGTGAAGCACCTGCAAGTACTCAAATGTCTTTACAAGAGATAAAATGAATACTAGGGAATAATGTATGCCAGTTTTGAGTGTACAGCATTAATGAATGGAAGTAAAGTCGGAAAGAGACTCTTTTCCTTTTGGTTTATGCCATTTCAGTGAGGACTGTGTTTTACATGATATATGTATACATTTGTGAGAATCCGGTACATAACCATAAGACAGAGTTACAGTTGAAAGTCACAGAAAGATATGGGTGAGGTGAGAACAAAAGACTTACCTGGCAGGGGAGATGCCATGATCAGGCGGGTAATTTTCCCAGGGTGAGGCTCATCCCTTGTATTCCAGGGCATTTGTACTTATATGAGTACAAAACACCTTGCACCTGGAACCAGAAGGAACATCACAGTTTGCAGTTATTCACACTGTGCTTCTTTCCCTGCTCAGGGGGACCTGGTTTTGAATGTGGGTGAGATGATCTAATAGTGGGGCTCCTAATAATTTCTAACTGAAGTGAATTAGCACAAACCTGGTTAATCTCAGATTAAAAGCATAGTTTGTAATGATATGGTCCAAAACAAAAGGATTAAAATCTGTGAGTGTTCCACCCCTGCAAATTGATAAAATATCATGTAATATATACTTGAGGACCATCTATTGCTTTCAATCCATGTACAATATATTATTTTTCTCTAATGCACAGGCGCAACCCCTCTCTACGTTCCTTCAGGTTTTTTAGAGTGATACCATAGTAATCTGCTGAAGGTCAAGCTGAGGAAACTGATATAACAAAGCAAGTGCTCTTAGGAATCATGTCACGTCATGTTAGGCTCACAGATAAATGGGCTTTAGCTGCAGATATAGGTACTTACTAGTTCATCAAATTCCTTCACATGTTCCAACTCTAACTATTCTATGATTCTATGTCTGGTATTTTATCTTGCATTATGTATCATTGGGTTCAATTTGATATTTTATAAGTTACTAGTTTGTAACTGGGTTTGTGTATTTGTACATTGAACACAAGGAGTGAATCTGAAGCACGACTGTCTCCCTGTGCTACTTCCTTATGATTGGCCACAATATAGATAATAATGATTTATTATGATGGGTAGTAATTTGCCTGCAATGAATCATGTTTTATAAAGAAAGAAGTAAAACTTGAATTTGTGCCTTTTTTTTTTTTTTTGGCTCATTTGTAACTTTATGGTTAGGGAGTTTCATGACTCAGAGAAGCAGTAGAGCGCAGATATGTTGACAGATTTGCTTTCTGTCATTTCATTTAAATTGAATCCATTTTCTAACTCTCTAGATAATACATTGCTAAGACATACCTTTCCGTGTTTAAATACTTTCTGCTGTAGGGGAATGGTTACTTCTTTCACCACACTACAAAAAAACATATGCAGTGTACAAAACCAGAGAAAAAAGAATGAAAAAGGTTCTTTTAGAAATTAATTTTCATTACTTTTTTAAATAGGGACAGTGCAAATTGCATTTTGTAGGAACAGAATCAGATAAAACAACATTATTCTAAATGTATGAGCAAATAAATCATTCTTTCTGCACCTTATGCTACTAAGAATTCAATTTAATCAACTAAATATTAGTTAAATTAATGATGTATTTCCATATGGATTTCTAGACTGGATGAGGAATCAGCCTTATGGTTCATATTCCTGAAGCTGAATAATTTTTACTTTTTTTGTCTACACATTAGAATACCCTAGCTGAAATGTTTGACTGTATTTCTTAAAAGCAGTGAGACAACTGATAGCCAAGGTAAGAGCGGACAGATTTACAAAGCCTTTCTTCCCTGGTTTCTTCTGGCCTTCAGGAGAGTATTTGTCACACCACCGCTCATACCATTCAGAAGGTAGCCGGAATCTCTTACCTTTCCTGATGCGACTGCAAGGAGACCTGTGTCATATGGCTGTCCCCCATTTTGTTTCTCCAAAGTACCTTTTGTTTACTGGCTTCATCAGGGCATTTAGGAATGCTTTATACTGCTGCAGGCCTTTTTATTCGATAAAAAGCTTGAAATAGTATTGGTGAAAATATAAAAGCAGAGCAAAAGAGATTAAGAGATAATCAGAATTATTTTTCACACTAATAAGTAAGTAATGAACCTTGAATTGTTTGAGGAAGAAAGAAAAAATTTTGTTTCTTATTCCTTTTGCTTTTCATTCAGCTTTGCATCTTTGGTTTTAGATATTTCCAGACATGAAATGAGTGGTTGCAAAGGTGTTGTGATAAAAGCCCTGGACTGATTTTTGATTTCTCGACAGGGAGCACAAGATATTTCGACTAAGTAGTGAGAGAAATTATGAAGCAAGTAGAGATATTTTAAAGCAAAGCAAAAAAATTGAACAGATGCAAAAGTGAAAGAATTTAGTTTGTCTAAAAGAAGGGACAACAGTGCATAACAGCGCACATAGCAGTTTGCTTCAGTGGAAATTATATGTTAAATATAATTAAAATTGTTGTTGGACCACAGTCACTTTATGAACAGGTGGGGCAATATACTCAGTAGAAGACCTGAGAATGTCAGACATTCATAGGGTGGATCCTGAATTTAGCCTACAGATGAAGTGGATAAAATCTGCATGTCTTTTCTAGACTCATAACCTAAGATTTTAAATTGATTTCAATGATAAAATGTAATACAAGAACTTAGAATCTAGCTGTGGCCTAATTTCCTTCAGAAGGACCACTACACTAAGGACCATAGGTTTATTGGATTACCAGAATATTAGGTAAATTTGTTTTAATGCTCTAATTTCATGGCGGTCTGATCCATAATAGTATAAACAAGATTGGAATTCACCCTCATTAAAAAAATAGAGAGGGAGAGGAAGAATTTTTGTCCTTGACTGAGAATGCTAATAAAAAAAACCCAGTATTTTTCATTCAGTTCTCTAAAAGATGGTTTATTGTGATTATTTTTCAGGTCTGTGTCCATTTGATATAGAAAAATCTTACAGGTCTTCAAAGAAGTTATATCTGAATATATTGCAAGTTCTTTTTCCAGCTGTCCAGTTTCAGCTCTGGCTTAGAGCCAAAACTACTGCATAAACCTCAGCTTTCAAAATCATATTTAGCTGGAGTGGATTTGATCTCAAAAAAGCTATATATGAACAAGTCAGTGTACACAGCTTAACTTGTTAGCAGTCAGAAATAGCTGAACTTAGATGATGCAAGCACTCTTTATGGAAAATTAAGTTACATTAGTGGCTTGTCTGAGAGCAGCAGATACGTTCTGTTTGCCAGTTAATTTTGACTTGAGAGAAGCAAATCTGGCTGACTTTTAAGAACAGAAAGAAAAGAAGGCCAAGATTCAGTAACTGCACAGAATTGTAGAAAATATGTCTCATCTAGCAAGAGAAACTTTAGTGGTCACATTATTAATCCTTGACTTCAAGTCTCTGTAATGAAAACATAATCTATTGTGATAACAGTTAATGGTTCCAAAAGGAGTGGTGCACATTATGCTGGGCACTGAAAGAAAATAATCTGAATCTTGAAGACTTTACTGTCTAAGGAGGCTGCAAAGATTTGAACATGTACCTAGTAGCACGTATTATCTACTGGCCACTGCTCACGTTATTCCTCAGTATCTGTGCCACTAGCATGATTACTCCTACATGAAATTTGCAAGAGGACAACTTTTTTCCAAGGCTGACGACCTAAAAAGTGCAAACAGAAGAGGAATGACAAGAGCATAGCATTTCAATGAGAAAATCTGAGGTAAATATGCAGTTTTATTATATGAGGTTTCTGGTGAAGCATAGCGTTAAAGGCTGGCTACTTGTGAGCAAATTCTAATTTCTTTTCAGTGGTGACAGAACCTGTGAGCCCACTAAAGCAACCTGGGATTCTCAGTATATTTTCTTTCTTTTTCATGACTTGTTCACAGAACACACCCCAGACAGACATCTGAGGACTTTTTTCCTCATAGAATACACCAGAGCTGGATGGCTGAGAAGAGGAAGCATTAAAGGTTAACTTCAATGGGAATGTTCCCTGAAAAGGTGAAGATTTGACCCAGAAAGGTTTGAGTGTGTTTCTGAACAAACTGAATCATCTTTTGTGCTTCTCAAACATGGGTCTGTTAACAAAAGTGCAAAAGTTTAGCTCCCAGACCACATCTTTGAGTGAAACTACTTTATGTTGTGCCATAAAAAAAGCCTTTCTATTTTACTTCCAAACTGCAGTGAAATATTCAACTCTAAACAAAAAATTACTGTCTTTAACCCTGTGTTTTTTAAACATAATGTGTTATCCCTGGCAGTTACTCACTCCTTAGATTTTTATCAATTTTAAAATCTCCTCTTGCCGTGCAGCTGTCTTGATGTCTTTTTAAGTTGCACGTTGTTTGAGCGCTATCACATATTTTCTAAGCAATTGCTTTGAAGTTTGGGACTTATACTTTTATTACAAATTATTTGTACTGAGCACAAATATCATAGTCTAAATGAGGACACAACCTGTGTTTGGTCATGAAACTGAACATCTGTTTCTTCTGCCAAAGCTAAACTGTCTTCATCCTGGCTGTATAATATTCTTACCTATGAAAATGTAATGTTAATTATTCTGAAATATTTTTAATCTACTTAAACTGTCACTGTTTCTTTAGGATTATTTGATCACAATGTCATATATAGGGCAGCACCTAGCAACAGTTTTTGAAAATGCTGACATATTTGTAACATTTGGCCATATTTCAGAGTAACTTCTCTTTTTCCTGATGATACGCGTCATTTTGTAGTGTTGTAATTTTTAAATACTTTTAAGTACAGTTCAGCATATTCCTGTTAATAATTAAACACATCTTGTAATCGACTAAAGGTGACCAATTCCAAGAAGAAACATGGAGAGATGCAGTGTTAGAAATGAGCTAATAACATTAAAATGTGGGAAATAATTTTTGAGAAGCCTGAATCTAGACTTGTGCTTTATAAATCACAACCCAGAAGTAACTGGGGATTCAGCCAAATCTCATTAATTGTATAAGACTAGAAACTATAGAGACTGAAATTTATGCAAAACCAGTTCACTGGTCTATTCTTTTATGGGAACTATTTGGAATCAATCTGTATCTGCAGCTCTTCTATGGGAAATGAGTCAAAGAGCTACAGCAGGTGCCTTAAAGTAATAAGGGATTTCCTATGAAACCTGGCGGACCGATGACTCACCAGTTTAATTATGGCCTACTCTTCTGTTATAAAAGCAGGGCAATCATTTGTAAAAGGCTCTTGTTGAGTAAATGAGTTTGAACAGAAAATCTTTGATAGGAAAATGAAGATACCCATATTTTATTTTAAGGAGCACAGGATTTATAGCGAATGTCTTCAGAATACCTCAATGATTAGTGTTGTCTGAGTATCCCCAGAGTAACTGGATGGATCAGCAGTAACTGCTTTTGTGCAGCCTGGCTGTTCCTTTTTTTGAATTTCTGATTTATTTTTCAGTTCAGCCATTTCATTTATTCCTAAATTATGTATATCCCAGATAGGCATTACCATAGTTCATGCTGCTTCAGTAGGGTTGGAGTGGGTTTGTGTTTGTTTTCTTTTTCTTATAAAAATAAATTAATACAATTACAGTTAATATACCTTAGTTTCACAATACCATTCCGCTTTAGCAGGTAGCATATGCTTGGGAAATAGGGCAGGCTTTATAAAAGGGTGAACTACCTCCTGTGTCTCTCAGTGGGAATTTTACTACTTACCTGGAAAACCATATTATTTCACCCCACAAAATGGGAAGTAATATCTTCCATAGCATCTCTGCTATAAGTAACATATATCTCAGATCTGATGTGAGCTGCAGAGGAGAATCTTTTCAGTTTTAAAGCCCAATACACTAGGCTCCAACAAACAGCAACTATTCCTCAGGGGTCCTCTCAGAGGAATGTAATGCTCTGTCAGTCCTGCTGTCCACTGTCCACTTCCTGTGACCCTTCTGCAATTTGTGGAGACATAAAAGATCTGTCTCTATTAATATTCCTCTTTTTCTTCTCCCAGCTACAACTGCAACAGCAAGACCTCTGAGAATGGATGTGCTTTTTCTTGAAATAGAGAGCAATGCTGAAAATGGGTAAGGCTTGGGGCCTGGATATTTAGGAACCCATTTATTCAAGGCGTGACATGTGCTGTGGTTTAAGCCCAGTAAATAACTCAGAACCACACATCTGCTCGCTCACTCTCCCCCTTCTTTTACCCAGCTCCCAGCAGGATGGGGATGAGAATCGAATGAATGTAAACTCCATGGGTTGAAATAATAACAGTTCAATAACTGAAGTATAATACAAAACTACTACTGCTAGTAATAATAATGATAATGAAAATAACAAGAGCAGAGAATATAAAACTAAAAAGGGAAGGGCAAGCCCAAATAAACACAAGTGATAATAAACACAGTACAATTGCTCACCATCTCCTGGGCCTTCTGAGTGACTCCCTCCATTTTATATAATGAGCATGATATGCTGTGATATGGAATACCCCTTTGGCTAGTTTGGGTCAGGTGTCCTGTCTCTGCTTGCTCCCAGCTTTTTATGCCCCTCCTCACTGGCAGAGCAGGAGAGACTGAAAAGTAATACGAGGATAAATGCTACTGAGTAACAACTAAAATATTGGTGTGTTACCAGCATTGTTCCCAGTCTTGAGCCAAAGCACAGCATTGCACCAGTGACTGAAAAGGAAAAAAAATAATTGTTGCAGCTGAACCCAGGACCACGTGCCATCCTAACAGGTGATAAAAAGCCAGGGAATTGTGACAGCTGTACCAGAAACACCCTGCTTTTTACATTTATTGCAAAGTAGCAGTTTCTGGTGAAAACTCCACTTCAGAAAGTGAAGGAGGCTCTGGTGTCAAGGGTATGGTACACAACAACCATTATGCAAAATGGTTTTTTTCACTGAAAGATGAGTCATGTATTTCAGCTTTCTTGACACTGTTCACTATCTAGATTTGTTGGTTTTATTCAACTGCTGTGCTCAAAAATCGTTAACCTGATTTTGCCCATGTCTGTCATGCCACTAGTATAATGCATCTTCTTGATAAAAGGTAAACTTTTGGTATCTGGAGGGTAAAGGAAATAAAAAAGACTCATAGCCAATATAAATCAAGAGAAAAAAGAGAAAAGGAAGCCACTTAGAAGAGCAGGTGTCATTGATTGACTGTAATTTTCAAGGGTCTTTCTTATTATGGACAAATTCCTGAGTGTTCATTAACTAATGGAATTATGGTGGCAGACTACTGCTGCCTCCACAGAACACCAGGTTAAAAAGTGCAGAGGACTAATGGACTTTTCTTTAGCATGGATCAGTGTCCTCGCTGCTGGAGCTCACTCAAAACCACTGAAAAGGATCAAGGGGTTTTCGCTATCGAAATTAATGTTTGTGCTTTGTTTTTCCTAAGTAATAGTAGACATATGCACTTGGGGACTTAATGAAGGGAAAGAAAGAAGGAAATGTCATTGGCAAAGAAGAAAATTCCCCTTCTGAAATTCTTGGTAACAAATTAATTTCCTGCTCAAAGCATGAAGTGAAGCTGAACTCAGAGGGTTAAACAATAGAAGAACATCACCTGGGCTTTAGTATATTCAATTACCCAGAAAACAAAATCAATTTTGTTTTTGTTAATAGCACTGAAATATGCATTACACTATTTTAATTAAAGCAGTCTATTACGCTTACCATTCAGTTCATTCCTGCATAGTCCCTGAGGGCAGTAGTCATGTACTGTGATAAAACATAATGAAAATAATTTATAAAGGAAACAATACAATAAATCAATCTGATGCCTAATGAACCTGCATTACAAGAATGAATACTTTTCTTTAGAAAATGTAGCGCTTTCTCCTAAAATGATTGGAAGAATGCCCTACAGCACTTAAAAAAATATCACCTTGCTCCATCTCAGCATGCTTTCAAAGCACTGCAACTTATAATTTAACTGAGTAAATCTTGGCAAAACAAATAGGAATCTCTTGCATTTACACTAGCTTTCTGATTTTTCTGTTATTGTATCTTTAGATGGATTCGTCTGCCTCATAGGGACACCTGTACAGACTGCAGGGATTCAACTCATCTGCATACTTAAGCAGTCAGCTGTTTGTATTCCAGCAGACCTGAATTAGACCCTAATCTTAGGGCTGTCTGGGGCTGTGAGCTCTTCAAGCAACAAATCTAAACAAGACTGTTCCCTGAATATTCACAGTGGAAATAGGAAAAAAAGAGATTAAAGGTGACAGAGAGGGACCATTATCACTTTCATTCCAGTGGAAGGGAGAAGAGCACTGCCTAGAGGTGTGGTATTCTAAAGGATTCAGGATCCCTGAAAGTGGCCACAACTGTACTGGAAGGACGAAAATTTGTCAATGACCATGCAAAAATTCCATGGCTGAGTCCAGCCCCCCAGTGCCTGTATGTTGGTCTGGTCAAGAGAATCTTCTGTATATTTCTTCAAATTTGTTTTTTGGGTTTTTTTTTTTTGTTTTGTTTTGTTTTGGTTTTTTTTAAGTTTTACCTTAGTGCTATTTTCTAGTATATACAGGCAATAATTCCTGTAGTTGTGAACAAAATCAATGAGAATTCTCAGCTCTCCATCATAAAGATGGACAAAAATAAAAGGAAAACTTTACTGCCATCAATTCCTTTATAGGCAAAAGACTTTTCACGCTTTGCCAGTGAGTGGATTCATGAATCGCCTTTTCCCAAGAATAATTAGGGAATATCTGTCGTGACATAATGTTTCCATTCAGTGACAGGACGTGTGCGTAACAGTCTGAATTTGTGCAAAATTCTCCATTTGTTTAAAATGTGTCTATTTTCATATCTGCAACCTGATCTTCTTGACTTGGAAAAATCCTTCCTTAAGAATTTGATCACTCACATGATGTGAATTCAAGTGATTTAGCAATGTAGATTTACCAGAAGAGCTAGGACAGCAGTAATGAAACAGATGATAAAAAGATTTTGGAAGAAAACGAAACAAAACAGAAGCCACAAAACCAAACAGAAAAGAATGCCTCAAGATAAATACTATGAAACGCTTGAAGGCTGTTGGAGAGCAGTGCCAGAATTGTTAGCTTCTGATGGGTTTTGTCTCTTCTTGCAGCAAACCACAAAATTGCTCTGGAGCACAACAGAAAAATCCAAGACAAGCTGCTGAAGAAGAGTTGCGAGAGCCACTGCCGAAGATTTCAGCCCGACACCCAGGGGAGCAAGGCCTGGCTGTCTGCCCAGACGGTCAGCAGGAATTGTTTCCCGGGGTATCGTCTGGTCAGAGCTGTATCAGCTCATAGAAACGTGGTATTAAACTGTAAATCCCAGCTCACATTGTGGTACAAATTTAGCAGGAGCCAGCAATGTGCCCCACTGTGGGGCAGCAGCTAACAATAGCTATTCCATAGCAGCTTGTCTTTTCGGGAAATATCTCTTGGCAGATCCAGTTATTGTTGCCAGCCCTGTGGCTGCTGTTACAGGTAATTGTTACAAGCTCGTCCTCTAATGCAGGAGAGGTCTAATGCCTTTGGAAGCATGCTGGCACACAGCACAAATGTGTCTGAAGAAGCCTTAGCTCCCCAGCATAGCATCAGCAGCTTTAGGCAGATTAAAAAGACAGGCTGAACGTACTACGGTTCTATACACAGTTTCTTACCTCTTCTTTTGTTTTGTTTTGCTAAAAGTGCCAAACACCTTTTGCTGAGCTCAGTGAGACAACCTGAAACAGTCTGATTTGAAATGGTACGTGACAGAATCGTTTTGCATTTTCTGTCTCCTTATATTCATTGCTTCTACCAGATGTAACATTTTTCTAGGTGAATAATTATTTTGCTTGACAGAAGCTTCTCTGGAAAAGTATGTTCACTTATGAAAATCTGTTCTAAATGGAAGCAAGTGATTTGGACTCTTACTTTTGCCATGACTTATCCTATGTCGTCCAGCCTCCTATTTTCTGATTGCTTCAGTGATTTGAATATGGAAATTAGTGACTTTGCTCCACTTTAAATAGCATCATGATAGCACAAAAGAAAAAAAAAAAAAGCTAACTATTCTACTCAGTTTTGAGATTCATTTACAGACAGATCTTATCTTTCTAAATAAATTAAGTGGAAGGCATTAGAAAGGAGTTGTTCTCCCTTTTAATGATGAATGTAGTTATTTTAGAAAGAATAGAAATCAGTAAGAATATAAAACCTCCAGGTTCACAGAGAAGGGAGATATCAATTGCCCCCCAAATTGTGCTTCTCCAGGGGTCCAATTACGCTATTGATTGGATGTTTTTTCACCTTTCTTTCACCTTTCCTGCCACCCCCTAGCCAACAAGACACCGTATTTGATGGACTAGTGGTTCAAGTACAGCCATTCATGTACTGGATTCATATGCCTCACTGTATATTAATTGTGTTCAAAAATGTCAATGATTAAAGTCAGATTTTTTTCTTTTTTTCCTCAAAAAAGTACTGGCCATTCATTGCAAGTGTTCCACCTTATTTCATCATTGCAAAGATAGACATTTTCCTCTGCTCAGCAGCCAGAGAAAAACTTATGGAATAACCAGTACTGCAAATATAATTTTAAGTTAATTGAACATAAAGTGATAAAACTACAGAATATATCAACTTCTGTCAAGTCTTTATTGGACATGGGTGAATTGAAATCCATGACAGTCAAATTTGGGCTATTTTCAGCCAGAATGAGAAAAGAAGCAGATCTCTGATAAGTATATAGCAACCACTTTCATTCCAAATGTTGAAACTCGAAGTCTATAGCCTGTGGAGTCATACCTAAACTAAGTCTTTGTTGACCATGTCAAAATAACATTTCTTAAGAGAGTTTTGGGGTTTTTTTGCACACAAGAAGCATTTTGAAAGTGTAGCAGATACACTACAATCAACAAGCAACTGGAAAAAGTTTGGCTGTTACTGGAAAGGTTAGGCAATCTCTAAATGTAGATATCACCATATGTGCACACTGTAATACATATATACCTGTTCATTTCTATAGACTCACATATACATGTGCTCATTGCTGTATGTGCTTTCTGTTATAAATCAAAGTCAATACCTGACTACAAAATGTGACTCAGGAGAGATTTTTGGCCTACTGCCTCTTTGGGGCACCTCATTCTATTAAATAACCTACTTCTGAGAAACTTAGCTAGACCTTCACCATTCAGTAACTTATGGTTGCCTTTTTAATTAAAAGCTTGAACCTTACTTTATACTCATTAGTCATATTAGATTGGAGTGTTAATATAATGTGGACAGTTCACCCCTTAGGCACATTAACAGAAGTTTTATTGGACTGCAAGGTAAGATGTGTGAGGATTTAAAGATGATATTTTTCTCCTGGTGTACTCTGCTTTCACATGGCTCACTTACTTAATTCCTTCCATGGCACAACCTCCTTTCTTCAGAATTCACTTACGATAAGAGTGCATGAGAGGAGTTAGGATAACAGGAGAAAAGCAGCAGGACATAAGCCTTACCTCTGTGTGCTGAGAATCTCTGCTTCATGTCTAATGTCATACTATCTCCTTGGCTTGGTTAGTGAGTGCTCAACCTCTCCAGTATAAGAAATATTACAAAGTCAGGGTACAACTCAAGTGTTACTTCATACATGCAAGTCCACAAATCTCAGTTATTTATGTGGCAACATTTCCCCTCAATTTGCTGAATAACCTATGCTGCATGTATGGATGAATACTGCTTACCTGCAGCAAACAGCTCCTTCAGTATGTGTTCTTTTTCCACAAATATCAATAGCAAAAGTACAGGTGATTTGAGTGGTAGCAGGATTGGGTCTAACAAGTCTGTCTTTTATAAAAAATACAAGGCTCAGCCTCTGCCGGTATAAATCATCGTAAGTCCCCACTGGAGCTAGGCTAATTTACACCAGATCAGGATCTAACTTTACATTTTATTTTCTTTTTGCTCTGTCTTACTGGCAAGAACCCAACAGCAAAGCTTTTTGTGCATTTGTTTCACTTTGTGTAAGGTCAGCTAAGGTTTTATGTAAAACAGATGGGCAAACTTAAAAATGATTTTTCATATTGCATTGAAAACCAGTAAAAGAGCAAAAGGGGGAAAATTATTCTTTCTGTTCTTTCAAAGGTTTTTGCAATGACCTTTATTTTACCCAATGCCTCAATTTTAAAAAAGGAAAACAAAACCCTGTTTTTATTGCAGTGGAGTTGTTTTCTCTGCTATTCATGAAGGCCTTAAAGAGGATCAGCAGGAAAAAGAAAATTCTCAGTGGTTCACTGGCAGTTTTAAAATGAGAATATAACGCCCAAGTTATAAAATAAGGGCGACTACTACTAATAATAATGAATAAATCATACTTTAACTTATCCTGCTACATTTTTCTTCTCGCAAGTCTGTAATTACACGGTATCTAATGTGGTGGGCCTGAAAATGTATGCAGACATACAGGTTACCAGCTGGAAAGGCACAGCAAGCAGGTCCTCCTCTTCTTGAAAAACAAAACCAAAAAAATACAAAAAACAAACCAAAACAAAACCAAAGCAAAAAAAACAAACACACAGACCAAAAACCCACACCAAAATCTCCCCACAAACAGGACTTCAAGATTATAGAACTTTTCATTCAAAGGCACACAAGAAAGAAGTTTATAAGGCTTCTGTGACTGTTCTGATTACTGAAGCAGGGTAGAATTTCAAATGAATCAGGCTCTTTGTCTCTAATTAGGAATGATGTATATTTCCATTTGTTTACATGACTGTAGGCTGCAATATATTATCCATACTGCTGAGATATTCCTCATAAGGCAAAGTAAAAAGCCTAGGAGAAGCCAGGTTGTGCAATTTGCTGTCACACCCTTGCGCCCTTCCCTTTGAGCTTTGGCTCTGGGTGCTATAGTCAACAGAGAGACTGACCAGGTAGGGAGAGTAAATAAAAGTGGTCCCAACAAGAACACTGGGTTCAAACAAAATAAAACACGATCTACAAATAATGACTGGACAATAGGGGAGTGACAAAAAAGAAGAAATGGATGACAGGAAATGTAAGAAAGGTCTTCAAGTACGCAGAAAGTGGAAAAATTGAGTTTGTAAGTTATTATATGTGATGTTGTTAGTAAATAGAACTAAAAATAACAGGACTTATATTTGGGGAGAATTCACATTACAAGAAAAAAATGTAAATATTAGAAAGAGGGACTCATTGCAATGGCTAGGCTGGTGACCTGATGCTGCCAGTACCTCTCTAAGGACAGTTTTGACAACCGTCTGGTAGGAGTGACATGGGCATAGCTGATTCTGTCCTGGACATGGCGAATAGCCTGAGCTGAACTCACAAGGCCCTTCTAGCCTTGTGAGCTTATAAGTAAGGTGTCGTGGTTTAAGCTGTAAATCAGCCACGCAGTTTGTTAACTCACCTCCCCCTCCTAAAAATCAGCCACGCAGTTTGTTAACTCACCTCCCCCTCCTAAAAGAGCTGCCTCGGTTTAAGCTGTAAAACAAGCAGT
>JAOEHY010000444.1:0-17799 GCA_025447955.1 Psilopsiagon aurifrons | reverse complement strand
GGCCACAAGTCAAAAACACAGTGCTGCACCAACTACTAAGAAGGAGAAAAATGTCTGCTACTGCTGAACCCATGACAACAGATTAAAAAGGAAATTGTGCACAGTGTTTTCTCTATGAAGATCATTTGTGGTAGCTGAACAGGTCTTAATTGTCAGTGATATTTGACAGAGGTGAAAGTTGCAGATTTTCCACCCCCTTCTGAGGGTAGCTCAGATGACCCCAAGATTCCAGTGCATAGGAAGAACTTATTAGCCAGATTTGTCATGTTTCGTTACATCAGATTCTTTTCAACCATATAGAAAACTAACTGTATATACATAATATTTTTGTATGAAATTTTGATGAACTATATATTTCCAGTCGCCTTTTAAAACTATTTGTAATATTGTTTGGAAGCTCAGAGGAATATGCTTTACTAAGGTTATCCAAAGAATGGCCTTTTCATTGTAAAGGGGACCATAAATAGAGGGGGAAGAGAAAAAAAAAAAACAACCCTCAAACCACACAGAGAAACCCAAACCTAGCAGATGAAGGATAATGAAGACAGTGCAAAAGATCAAATATACCCTCTCGTTAGTTAAGGAGCCATTAAGAAACTCCAAGTGCCCCAGGTTGGGTTTCAGTGGCCAGGCAGGCCTAGAGCTGCTGGAAGAAGCCTTCATCACTAAACACTTATGTGCTATCAAAGTATGCTTAAAGTTATCCTATGCTTTATTTTCCAGCAATGAAAAATATAGAATCGTAAAATCATAGCATCAATTAGGTTGAAAAAGATCTTTCAGATCATCAAATCCAACCACTACCCCAGGACTGCCAAGACCATATCACTGTGTGCCTCATTCACATGGCTTTTGAGCACTTCCAGGGATCATGGCTCCCTCTCTTTAAAAACTAATTATGTGTTTAATACTTTATACACAATTCCTGGACATTGTTATTATTGTGACTCCTTCATAGATTCTTGGATATTTCATCTTACCGCTTCTTAACATTCTCATCCCTTTATTCCTATGATATACAATATATTTTAGCAACATTACTCCTTGTTCTCTTATAATGTTCCCTGCTTCCATTATGTCTTTCCACTTTGGTCTCCTCTTCTACTGTAAGCACAAATGACTATTCTTTTCCTTTCAAGATCTTGCCTTCATTTCCATGAGATGATATTTTCCTCATTCTCCTCCTAACTTTATAACAGTTAAATAAGAAGGTGTATAGTGGGCCTCTTCCTTGTCAAATATTTACAAATATCTCAGATATTTTAGGAAACATTAATTACTCTAACTGTATTACCTTTTTCTTTGCTCCTTCTCCTGGGACTCTTACAGAAATTCATGTTTTTTTTGTCGTGTAGATCCAATAAGCATGTAGAGAAGACCTCTATGTACACTTAGAAGTAAATCCAGCTCCCTGCTAAACAGTGATGACGGAGAAATTTAATGAAGAAGAAATTATAATGATTTCCTCCCTTCAAAGTATGATCACAAATAAGAATTATTTGATCCAATTACAATGCCATGACAATATAATGAAATTTGCTGTGTTTCAAGCCGTTGAAAGAAACAAAATAGTTGAAAAAAAGATGAAAATCATTACTTTTCCTGTATGAAAATTCATAGCAGTTGGTTTTGAGAAAATATTCCCTATAGCTGTTACTTACCACAAATTTATACTTTTACCTATAAATTGATGGGCAGAGCATAACCGTTAATGGAAAGAACCATACAATAAGAGTCGTTTGAATGGAAAGTAAATTATTCTATGTAACACATGTACTATAACTAACTGTATGTATAGGAAATTATTCAGATACATAAAATAGGAAGAACCAGTCAGTAATGGATACAGTATAAAATGAAAATGCATAGATGCAGAATGTACAAGGAAGAAAATGACAGGTTTATATTTAAAAGACTTTTTTACAGCAAATTTTAAAATATGAAACAATATTCAGTAACACAAAGTCACTGGGTTTTGTAGAAATACTTTTAAAGCCTTTGAAAAGTCAGGGGTTAAAAAAGAAAGAATCGATCTCACAAAGCACTCCAAGATGTTTGCCTGCAGAATCAGAAATTGGAAGTCTGACTCTTATTTCTGTTTTTTGTTGTTTTGTTTTTGTTGTTGCTTTTGCTTTGTTTTGTTTTTTCACAGATTTCATACCAGTCTCCTTGTAACTATTGATTTACAATAAATCAATAAATCAGTAAAAAGGCTGCATTTACAAAACTGATTTGAATGGAGTTTCTGTTTCCATATGTGGCCTTGCCATCTGTATTGTTATCTGCTTGACTTGATTTCATGAGTGTCATTTTCCATTTGAAGAATTTGCTAAACTACCAGCAGCGTCTTTTGAAAACAGAAAAGCAAGAAAGTGACAAAAAGGAGATAATGATAGGAATGTTTTAGCATTTTAATGCAAAGGCTCAATCAAACTGTCATATTTTCACTGTCATTATTCGTTTACATGTCAGTAGTGGGCAGAGGTCTCAACCAGTATCAAAATGTAGCAGAGCCAGGGATATTGCAGTGCAACCTATTCTCACAAGAATTTTTAACTGGAATTGTCAAAAGACAGGATAAAGAGAGAGTGGATTCATTCACAAACATATGAATCTGAAAAAAAAAGTTAGCTTTTCTTACTATGCAAATATAGGCATCTTGCTGACTTAAGCATTTCTAAATGTAGGACATTGACCTGACACTCACCCAGGGAATGAGTCTTGACTCCCAAGCTGAGTAATGTAGTGTGACCTGGTCATCCACTGGCTGGAGCTACCTCTGCCTCAAGTGAAGCTGTGCACTAATAACACAAGGCACCAGCCTCAGGTCTTCTCTAGCTCCTGTGTGGTGCTCTGTGGCTCACACACACAGAATAACTATTATTGTGATTTTTCTAGTTCAAAGAGTTGTAATATACATTATGAATTTACTGAATCCAAGTCAAAGCAGAGGTTGGCTCAGTTCCAGCCACTCTGTTACATATAAGACTTGTTCTGGCCAAAATGTGCGTGCAAAGGAGAAACTTATTGTTAGTCTAAGTAAAGCCTTAATAATCTAATCACATAATTGTTTGTAGAACAGTTATTTTTATGCTAACACTTATACAGATAAAGTGATAGATCTGCTCAAGACTTCTAGCATTCACCCTAATATAGGCACCCTTCCACTGTTGCTCTGGGACATAAGATTGGTGTTTTCACTCCTGATTGAGGGACGACTATGGCAAACTTTTGGTGTCCTGGGTCCTTCATGGGGATGAGGATGATGCTGTGATGATGAGTTTCTTCCTTCCAATTCCAAGATCTGCTTTGCAAAATTTTTGCTGCCATGTTTTACGCTTTATTTGTTAGCTTCAAGTTCACAGTAGATTCAGATTAATATCCATAATCACTGCAAAAAATACTTTGCACATACTTTATTCTTGGTTTTTTCTCTGTTACCAATAAAACTATTTACTACATATTTAATCAAGAGTGTTCCCAATGTTGCACTCATTTCATGACTGTTTGATTGGGCATTGGTGAGTAGTTCATAGCCCAGGAGCCAATTTATTTCAATGGAATTGCCTAGGGTTATTTTTCTTCCTATATTTATTTTACACATTTATCTGTGTTCAATTTTTCTCTCTTAATAGACTACTTTAAAAATTATTATCAGAGAATATAGAAGTGTGCAGAGTAGCATTTTAATTACTTAACCTATTTTTTTTTCAGTACCCTCGATTTTTTGAGTGAAAACCATCTCAAAATCAAGCGTTAAATGGCAACCCTCAGTTGTCTAAAAGCTATATTAACATATTGAAGCAACCTATTTTGACAGATGTACTTATCCAGAAAATAGATACAATAAAATTTAATGACTTTTTCCCAAGCATCAGACAAATTTAAGCTGCTCATAAAATCAATTTGCAGAGAAGTGGTAGACTTATATATTACTTTAGTTTTATATGTAACATGAAGCAAACATATGGTGGAAGTTATTTAGAAAGATGTTTATGAGTCCTGTAAAAATGATATAATAAAAATCTAAGCAGTTTATTACAGGGTCCTTTGTCAAGGCTGATAGGTGTTCATAACTTGGATTAACTTTCAAACACCATTTAATAGTATCAATGGATTTCTTGGTTTTCTGAACCGTTTTTGTGCAGTTAAATTTTTTCTTAACTGATACTTATTTTTTTATTAATTTTTAATTTTAAAAATTTAGTTACGATGACTATTATTAGCTATTAAAAACTTTAAAAAATCATATGCTAAAAATCCATGAAATGCTTATGTAATAAACCTTCAGGTTTTTATAAGCTGTTAGCTACAGAATTACACAGAGTAAAAATTAGTGCATATGCAGAACAGTAAATATATTCCTGAAAGTAAATAATAACAAAAAGCCCCATCAATCCATTTTTCATGGCAAATCTTTCTCTCTAACCAGTGGTATTGCAACCTGTTAATCTATTCTGTGAGCACTGCATAGATCCTCATTTTGCAGAACCGTTGGTCATCCTTTGCTATGGCCACATCTTCACTGCTTAATCTTCAGCCTCACTCAAAAAAAGAAACTTGGTTTTTTTAGAGTTGTCATATAAGCTTCTTTCTTCAGGAAATAGAGTAAATTGCAATCATAATACTGTGTATGGTTCAAAAATTAAAAACTGATTCCAAAAAAGATGTATTCTGTAATTATTATCTGCCTGAATCTTAACTGATAAAATCCTGAAATATTTAAATGAGTTATTAGTAATTCTTGTAAAAATAAATCCTGCAATGTTTGGTCTGTATGGGAATGTTGAGGACAGGGTTGTAAGGTAAAAATTCACCTCTGTATTCGATTAGTACTTTCTGAAAATTCTAGGTGATATCTTATTGTAATTGCAGTAAAGTAAATGAAAAAATCATACCTAATGAACTCACCTGTATTCCTTTGGCCTAGCTTTAATAATGCCCTCCTAACTCTTTTTGTACTTCTTCTTCAAAAACCTTGTCAAAGTGAGGCCCTAAAAAAAACTTGCTCTTATCTAAAGCTATGTTGTCACCCTTTTATGTTCATTTTGTTTCTTTATTTAATTTCATTTATATTTCCAGCCTGCCTAACAAATGCCTTTTGCCTTACCAGATCCAGTGCATACATCAAAGAGGAGGTAGTACTCTAAAGACAGAGATTTAAAACTTGAAGGTGTCTGTAATTGCACAAGTTTAAAAAGAAAATATAAATAGAGTATATGAATTCTGCAACTCAACATTGCAGGAGAACTTCCTGGAAACAGTGGTGGTAATATGTGTG
Organism: Psilopsiagon aurifrons; assembly: GCA_025447955.1. Classification (NCBI taxonomy): domain Eukaryota; kingdom Metazoa; phylum Chordata; class Aves; order Psittaciformes; family Psittacidae; genus Psilopsiagon; species Psilopsiagon aurifrons. The sequence goes on along the minus strand of JAOEHY010000444.1, from coordinate 12,518 downwards.
CATGACATATCAGCAAGCTGAGGACCTACTAGGTCAAGAAGATTAATGCTATATAGCTATCTGTTGTTCACTCTAATCGTTAAAAATTACTACATTAGAGATTCAGGTCTCTTGTCATTTTGGTTATGCAGTTCTGTAAGTTTAACCACTTCTCAATCTGACTTGACCTACCCAAGTCTACCTTACCAGTTTACTAGAATATGTGCAGAAAATGACAGCTATCCATGGTCTTTATTATGCAGTACTCCTAAGGGTATTACCCTGTTGACTGCTCTCAGAAGTACTGTTGTGAAAAAGACTCAAATTAAAGATTTATGCAGCACTTCTTTTAGCAGGACATGTGAAGTCAGGTAAGATACGTAAACAAATCTTCTTCACCTTTTGGAATAAAACACTGAGATATGAAAGGAAATATGGATAATTTAAGGCAGATACAACTCAGAGATGGAACGTCTTGCCTTAAAAGCCTTTTGGCTAATTACAGTGGAAGCCTCACCAATCCTCAAAATGAAGAGTGAGCCTGTAAAAGTAAGTCCCGTTATATTGTACATCTTTCAGATTTTATATTAAACCTAAGTTAGATTGAGACAAAAATTCATGGGGGCATATTTTCCTAGAGTCCCCTGATGGTTTTGGGTGATGATAGGGGAGGATGTTTTTGTGAATATTTTCTATTGACAGTATTTCCTGTTGAAGGAGACAAGATATTGAATTTGAATAATAAAATCATAAAAACATAGAATCGTTTGGGTTGGAAGGAACCTTCAAAGGTCATCATGTCCAAACCCCCTCAATGAGCAGGGACAACATCAGGATCAGGTTGCCCAGAACCATGTCTAGCCTACCCTTGGATGTCTTTAGGGGCAGCACCTCTCTGGGCAATCTGTTCCAGTATTTTACCACCCTCACTGTAAAAATTTTTCCCCATATCTAGCCTGAATCTGCCCTCTTTTAGTTGAAAACCATCACTCCTCATCCTATCACAACAGGCCCTATTAAAAAGTCTCTCCCCATCTCCCACTCAGCTTGGTGTCATCTGCAAACTTGCTGATGCTGTACTCAACCCCACTATGTCATTGATGAATATATTAAATAGCACTGGTCTCAGGATGGACCCTTGAGATAGAGAATAAGTAATTCGGCATAAAATTGTTAATGAAGGTGGTTTAAATTTTGGATTAATAGACTAAATAAGTTAGATGGTAAGAGTTCTGCATAGTGACACGATCTCAGGTGATGCTAGTAACTTGTGAAGTCCCACCAGATCTCAGCTCATGTAGGTGTTCCTACAGGCCTTTCTACCTATAAGAACGTGTGATAGGGAATAGATTCATATTGCTGAGCTCTGTAAAAAAAAAAAAAAAAAAATGAAAAAAAAGAAAAGAAAAAAATGAAAAAGTGTTCTTCTTTTCATGGCTTCAGAGAGATTAATAAAAGCATAAATTTTCCTGGATGTGGTGTATCAGAGAGACAAAAACTGAAATATGCTAACAATTCTCTTGTATGTAAGAAGTATTTCTAGATCATCCCACTAAATAAATTCTATTCTATTAGAAATTATTCATATTTAAAATAATTCTGTTAATAAAATCCATTAACATCATGATGCAAGAATAGACACATCGACCCAGGCCTCACAGCCACTAATGTTTAATTAACTGTTTATTAGTTAATACATCTTTTATGGGTTGTTCCCAATGTTTAAATTTGACAGGCTATTATTGTAATGGTTAGTAGATTACTTTGGCTATTAAGTTGTTTTAGAATTAAATTTAGGATCTATCACTTATGGATTTATACAACAAAGTGAGCAATATGTGCATGTTTAAAGACTATTAAGCTAGAATGAAAGATTTCTCATTCCTTGCAGTATACTTTGGATGAGAACTTTGGAAAATAAGTTTGTACTGGCTTCTAGAAGCATGTGATAAAACAGGAAATCAAGTATACCATGTTTGACAGCTTTGAGAAACTTTATCATTGGTATTGTTCTCTTGATGGAATTAACATACATAAAAAAAAGATTTAGGCAATATTTCAAGGTGTATCAGTTCCAGAAATTAGATGCCAGATCTCCTGCTCTTCCTATTGCACTGCAGTGCATCTTCTTGTGTGCTAACACAGACCATGTTAATCACTACAAATATTTTTCAGTAGAGATGAGAATAGCCTGTCACTGTCATAAGATGTGATATCTAATAATATGCCCAAATATGACTTTATTAACAGTCAACAAAATATTTTAGCAAAAGGAAGAAAATTACTATGTATCTGTATGTGTGAGCTGGGGGTCAGTTTCTGCTTTTAATGGAAACTAAAAGGGTGGTTTGGGCTACCACTTCTAGCTGCTTTTAGCCACTGTGACTATAGCCATGCAAAACTCTGTAAATTAATGAAAGCATTAGGTGTTTGCAACATGATCCAAGTCAGATCATATAGATCAGGTCATCTACTGGTGAAGTTTTTAATGAATGCATTGCGGCTCATGTTGCAAGGACATCTAATTTAAACATTTTAAAGAGTATCTGGCTTTCCAGTCAACAAGTGAAGAAGCTATAACCTAGTAAAAGGTTGAATTAAAAAAGATATCTTTTCTGTATATTCTTGAAACAAATTACCAGGTGTTTCTGGAAACTGTTACCCGTTCTTTTTCCAAGCTCCATGTTCCCTTAAGCTAAAAGAAAGTCACAATAATCTCATTAGCTACTAACAAGACCAGTATCACAAGTGACTGCCCTTAATTAACTAGTTATGACAATGTTATGCATCACAAACAAAAGAACACACTAACGTTGTCCTTGGAAATGGAAAAAAAAAAAAAAGGGCAAAATACGGAATTCATTATTTTTCTCCTGGGGCAAGCAATGTTAAGGTATCTGTCAATCGTTATAGAACTATGACCACTGTACAGTCTCCTTAGACAAATTTTTAATTTATATGCAGTTACATTACAGATGTACTTTCCATACCTTATATAAATAAGTTGCTAAATCTCAAAAAAAGTTTAAGAAATTGCAGAAAGACTCTTTTATTAATAATTCTGTTACAGTTTAATGGTTCTGTTTGCATCAGATTGTAGGTTTTGCTGTATTCCCTTAGGGAACTAATGCTGTACAAGTTCTAACTAAATTAGTAAAAATGAAAACAAATTAACAGTGAATCCTGCAAACTGACCTTTACCTGCTGGTTTTAATACAAGATTGTTATCTGTATGTCAGTAAATGCTGCAGGATAAGTGATTAATTTTAGCTTTATTCACATTAATGTGAAGTAAATTTTAATTCAGCAAAAAAAGTTGGATGAATTTTGTTGTATGAATATTATGAGTGGAAAGGAGATATATGAAAGTCAAGGAATGGAAGAGGAGATGCACTAGAAAGTGTGAGAAAATCAATCATAGAATAGCTTGGGTTGAAAGGGACCTTAAAGATCATCTAGTTCCAACACATCTGCCATGGGCACGGACACATTCCACCAGACCAGGTTGATCAAAGCCCCATCCAACCTGGCTTTCAACACTTTGAGGGTTAGTGCATCTACTCTTTTCGATGCAACCTATTCCAGTGTCTGATGACCCACACAGTATAGACTTACTTCCTTATATTTAATCTGAGTCTACCCTATTTCAAGCCATTAACCCTTGTAAAAAGTTCTTCTTTGCCTTCTTGTAGGTCACCTTTAAATACTGGAAGGCTGCTTTAAGATCTTCCCAGAGCCTTCTCTTCTCCAAGCTGAACAATCCCAACTCTCAGTCTGTCTTCATAGGAGAGGTGCTTCAGCCCTCTGATCATCTTAGTGGCCCTCCTCTGGACTCATTTCAACAGGACCATGTCCTTCTTATGTTGGGGCCCCAGAGCTAACACAGTACTACCGGTGGTGTCTCATGAAAGTAGAGGGAGAGGATCACCTCCCTCAACCTGCTGGTCACATTTCTTTTGACGCAACCCAGCATGCAGTTGGCTTTCTGGGTTGCAAGCACACACTGCCAGGTCTTGTTGAGCTTCTCATTAGCCAACACCCCTAAGGACTTCTTCTCAGGGCTGCTTTCAATACATTATCTGCCCATTCCATAGGTGTGATTGAGATTGTCCTCACCAATGTGCAGGAAATTGTACTCAGCCTTGTTGAACTTCATGAAGTTAACATAGGCCCACCTCTCAAGCCTCTCAAGGTTCCTCTGGATGGCATCCCTTACCTCCTAGCTTATTGACCTCACCACGCAGCTTGTGCTGTCAGCAAACTCACCTCCTTTTTTCTTACTTCCCCAGACAGGGTGGAGAGGAGAATCAAAAAAAATGTAAAACTGCTGGTTCAGATAACAGTTTAATAACTAAAATAAAGTGCCATTGTACTTTACTACTACTACTACTAAAGATAAAGGAAATAACAAGGGGAGAGAATATAAAACCAAAAGGGGCAACTCCTGTCTTACTGTGAGCTTACTGAGAGCTTCTCTTTCTGCTTAGACGAGTAAAAAACCCTACTAGTTCTATAGAACATTAGCTTCTGATGTTTTTTGCTTTCATAGTGCTCTGCAAGTAAGAGAACTGATTATGAAGAATGTCCATAGGTGCTATGATAAATAATAAGCAAACAAACTGCAATAGCAGAAAAATATTACGATAATACAATACCCAAAAGGTTTTTTTTTTTCAGATTTAGGAGAGAATGTAACTTCACATGTCAGTAGAAAAGACTATTTTTCATAACAAATAACTCTGTTGTAACAAAATTTTGCCTTTGTGCCAGATAAATTTTCTCCTGTGCTCCTCAATGTGCTGCTGTAATATATTAGGCTGGCAATACTGAGTAAATTTATGATGCTCCTGAGAGAACTGATGTGTTATCCAAACACATTTAAGACTTCATTTTCAGTGATTTGGGGATTCCAAGGTGTTCCCCAAAACATGGTCGACAATAGCTCTTGAAAAATAAGGCAAAGATAGAAGATATTTGTTTCATTTTTCTAGCTTGCATTTCTTTAGCCAGTATAGTCAGGATAAGTTTTTCTCTTAGTCTAAATGTCTATATAATTGACATTTTCACTGTTTTTTCTAAGAAGACCTCCATGATATTTTTCATCTTGACCTAATGAAGAGATTTTTATTTTTCATCTGGTACTGTTTCTTTTATACTTGTTTCATACTTGTAGACTTCAAATATCTCGTAAGTACTATTTCTTGCTCATTTCAATATACTGGTTTTGATAGAGCGCACATAATTCTGCTATTCCCTAAAAATTAATGCTGATTAACCTGGTCATATTCACATGTCTAACTATTCTCCATGTATAATTCTAACTATAATTTTTCATTTCCTCTACAGTACTTATCGTGTCAGAACTCAAGGTCCAAAGAAAGCCATTTACAGGATTAGACCAAAAAAAGGAATGGCCATTCATATTATTTTCTGCTTAATAATTGAGAAGGGTTTAGTTCATCCCATCCCAAGACATGATCTTACCTCCTTTACTGCTTTTATAGTTGATGACAGTGGACAGCTATTTCAACATCAGAAGCTTTAAAAATGTCTTGTGCATTTCCAGAACACCTAACTATGGCTATGTAGCCATTTCAGCTACAACAAAATAGTACACAATATGTTTATCCACAGTCATCCACACACATAGGTACAGGACATGTACACGGTGAATGCATAAAGCCTTGGCTTGGAAAAGTATGTCTAGAAAGGCTGACAGTCATAAGGTAGAGAGCTGACTTCTCAAACACAGCAAAGTACCTTGGCCTGTTTTTCTGATTTTGAAATTTGTGCTGAGGGTAATTTGGACAGTTGTGCAGTTGCCAATTCTTAGCTCATCTAAGATTCATTTAACAGAAAGCATCTGTAGTAGAAACAGATCCAGGAATTTTTCTGATTGGTATGTCAGCTGTCAACTCTACACATATTTTTGGTTACTTACACTCATTATTAGGTTTCACGCTATGACGAAAAATAGAAGTATGAAGGTCTATCATAGTTCTGCCCTTTCCTTATTTAACTTTACATAGCCAGAGGACTAAATAATTGAAAGTTTACTGTGTAGTACATTTTATGTGCTTCAAGTAAATGGAAAAGATAATTTCATAGTTCCTGAGACTCCATAAAACCCAAACAGAACAAATTACTTCAAACACCTGAATGTTTCCATGTTAGGCAGATCAAGTCACCACATGATTTATATCAGCCTAAGACACTGCAGTGAGATATTTTCTGTGGTGATTTATCAAACTATGAGAAATAACACTTATTTTTTCCTCCTTTGATTATTGTCCACAAAACATTTTCAGAAGACAGACTTCTTTTGTGGACACTTCTTTTTTTAGACAACTTTTGTGCTAAATTTTTCTTTCTTCTAATAACTGTAACCTCAGTGCTACTGCCCATGGATTGCATGATAAACAAGTCTAATATAAATAAAAATCCACTATTAGCAATTCATCTTTACCAACATACTTCAAACTGCTCTAAAGTAATGACAGAAGGAAGATGTTGAGAGTAAAATTTAATAAAGGGTCATACAGTTGGTGATTTTATCCTACTCCTTATACCCTTTCCTTGCTAGGAAAAAAAAAATATTCCTTGCAGAAAATTATGAACTGTCTACGGCACTAATATTTGTTTAGTTATGGTTATATCTCTGAATTATGCAGTCTATACTGGTGTGAGTTAAATTAATTACCATTAAACTAAATGCGATTGCTTTCTAAACTCCTTTTTTCTAACTGGCATGCCCATACATTCCCTTAAAATCTATTTATTGTTCTTGTAGAAGCCTCAGTACAGTCTGAACAAATAATTGAATATCTGTCCCATTTTTTCAGATAACCTGCCAGACTAAGTTTTAATTACTTTTCTGTGATTCACAGCAGCCTTTTTCCACTTGAATTCCTATGCTGGCAAGCTTTCTCAAATACTGGCAATTAGTATCAGGGCGCAGGAAGGACTGGTGAGTCCCCATGGGCTGGGTTCTGGGAGCTGCAGGAACTGCCTGTGGGGCAGGGACTTAAAGCCCCAATCTGAGTTGAAATGACTTCCTGGGCTACCAGCAGGAGTGGGAGAAGGCTGGGGAGGGTGGACCAAGGCTGAAATAAAAGGTCTGATTTACTGAACTACCATTATCTCACGGTGCCTAAAACTCACCCCCAAAATGGTAGAATTCGTATCATTCTAATATCTGGGATCAGAGATTTGGGACTTCTTTCCTGAAAGCACTAGGCTACTTTGTGTTTTCAACTGCAAACTCTCATACTGATGTATGGTTCATAGTACCAGATACCATGGCTGACCTCTTCCGTCAGTATCACGATTTTTCCCCTTGCAAAAGGTATACAGTAAATTTGTTAATAATTCTGCGAATAAACCCAGTAATTCTCATGGATTCATTTTTTCCTTAGGAAGTCCAGCAACACTCAATTCTATTCTTTTGTTCCTTAGCAATGGAGTACTATGGGTATGTATGTTGTATTCAAATATCTTAACCAAGTTTCAGTACATTTGACTTGAGAAGGGCCAGAAATCTCTAGTAAATCTTTTTAGGTTCTCACAGTAAATGAATGTAAAGCAGTGGAAATAGCCCTAGTGACAGTAATGATCCATGACACTAGAGTTCACATTTTTTCCTAGACACATGAATATGTTAAGCATATTTGAATTATTCATAGACTAATGAGCAAAAAATTCAAATTTTATAATGAGATAAAAAATTTACTTTTTCTGAATGTTTATATGGCTGATATATATAATATGCATCTACAAAAAAATTCAGTGGAAATTTGAGTAATTTTTGAAGCTTATTAAAGCACTCTATAAATAGCCTGAATCTTTACTATTTTCTGTCAGTTCTTTCTTTTTTTCATTATTTCTTACAGACAAATTACTGACTGAAAACAATGAAAGAAACATGCCTAAAGTAAATAAAAATGTTATAGTTAATGTCTTTGAAGATAGTACAATTTTCATGTTAAGGTACAAATTTATATAGGAAAATAAGTATTGCCTCAATCTGAATTCATACCTACTGGTATAAAACTGTATTAGTACTCTTTTCTGCAATGATTACATTGACTCTGGGTTGGGAGAAATTTGTCTTTTTTCTATTCTTCTCAATCTGAAGCTTTAACATGTTTATGTGTGAAGAATGTAAATGAATGTCAGAGAATGAGAGATTGTGAAAAATAAAAAGACAGGTTTATGACAACTTTCATTATTTTTCAGCCTTTCATTATATTTCCATGTCTGTTATTTCATAGAATCATGGAATCATAGAATGGTTTTGATTGGAAGTGACCCTTAAATGTCAGCTGGTTCCATCTCCACTGCTGTAAGCAGTGACACCTATTAGATCAGGCTGTTCGAAGCTGCTCCCAACGTGACCCAATTGTTCTGACCTAAGTGCAGAACCTTGCACTTGGCCTTGTTGAACTTCATGAGGTTCTCACTACCCAAGCTTGTCAAGGTCTCTCTGAATGGCATTCCCTCTCTGTTCAAGTCTAGTGCACTACTCAGTTTGATGCCATCTATAAACTCACTGAGGGTGCAGTGTCTATGTCATTAATAAAAATATTGAACAGTATTAGTTCCAGTGCAGACCTTGAAACGCACTGATCTCCATTTAGACATAGAGCCATTGACTGCAGATCTTTGGATGCTGACATTCAGCCAATTTCTTATCCATTGGATAGTCCATCCATCATATCTATCCATATCTATATCTATATTTCTATATCTATATCTATATCATCTATATCTATATCTATATCTCTATACCATCTACATCTGTATCTAGATATATATCTATATCTAATCATCTATATCTATCTATATCTATATCTAATCTATCTATATCATCTATATCTATATCCATATCTATCAATTCAGAGAGAAGGATGTTGTGTGGGACCATGTCAAAGGCCCTACAGAAGTCAAGGCAGATGACAGCAGTTGCTACTCCCCTATCCACTAGTGCAATTACTTCATCATAGAAGGCCAACTGATCCCTTATCACTAAGTCAGCCAATCTGCCAGAGAATATTGTCCTTCATCTTCTAGACAGATGGATCCCATAATCCATAATCTATATTGTCAAAGAATGTCCCATGACTGGGATATTCTGTTCTATGATTCTATGATTCTATGACCATAGAAGCCAAAGGTCTGGGGATGACACCATCCATAAAGCCAGGTATGGATCTGCATGGTGCATTGTCTTCTACCCACAACCCTGGCTCTGGCAAGATAGAAGATTACTTGGACCCCCATTCCCTTCACTTGTGTCCTTAAGCTGCTAAACCCTGCTTGGTCTTGCCCTGGTTATGCTGTCCCATGTCATTGGTGCCCACATGAGAAGTAGGGGATAGTAGTCTGTGGGTTTACTAGCTATGGCAGTCTCTCTGTGACATCCTGGATCTTGGCTCCTGGCAAGAAGCAGACCTCTCTTGTCTGTGTATCAGGCCAGAAGATGGGTGTCTTGGTGCCATAGCTGGCTACTACTAGCACTCAATGCTTTCTTTTGTATGGTTGGATTCTAGCTGAGAGTCTTGCTCATCGATTTAGTCCCTTGTCAATACTTTGTATCTGTTGCTAGTTGGTAAATAACGGTGTGAAGTGATATCCTGCTGCACAAGTTACTGGTGACTATGGTGCTTCATTCTCCAAGATGCTGGGAGCTCACTGTTGACACTATTTGTCTGGCACTTCTTGGAAGTCAGTGCCACAGGGCTCTAATATTCTTGCAATGCCTTGAATAATTCTCTAGTTCCTGTTACCTCTCCCCTGTATAGCTCAATCTTATGTCCTGTGTTCAGTAGTAGCAGTCATTTTTTCTCCTTCTTAGTAGCTGATACAGTTCTGTGTTTTTGACTTTCAGCCTCGGAAGAGCACTGATAACGTCGATGTTTTCAGTTGCTGCTCAGTAATGTTTAGTCTGACCAAGGGCTTTCTGAGTCTCATGATCTGCAGGGAGGAGCGGAAGCCGGGAGGAAGCAGAGACAGGACACCTGACCCAAACTAGCCAAAGAGGTATTCCATTCCACAGCACATCATGCCCAGGATGTGAAAACAGGGGGCAGGAATCTGGAAGGGTTAGGTCACTGCTCAGGTCTGGCTAGGTATCGGTCGGCAGGTGGTGAGAGGTTGTATTCTCTTCTCTTGTTATTTCCCTTATCATTATTGTTACTGGTGGTAGCAGCAGTGGTTTGTGCTATACCTTAGTTACTGGACTGTTCTTATCTCAACCCGTGGGAGCTATATTCTTTCAATTCTCCTCCCCATCCCTGTGGGAGCAGTGGGAGGAAAGTGCGGGGAGCCATTGAATTGTGTGGCTGGGCTTAAACCAGAAGATTTTATGACTTCCTTCTGCAGCTCCTCCATCCATTGCCTGAGTGACTCCACCAGAGCACACTTTCACAGGTGGAGCTTCTACTCTCTCCACCCAGAAATATGAGCCACAGACTTTGCAGCCCCTTACTTCAGGGCTTTGAGTGGGTAGATGCCTCCACTTGTCCCAGGCTAGCCTGGCAAGGTAGATGGTTCCTATCTGCTGCAGGACTTTTCCACTGTGCTTCTGACAATCTCAAAGCACTACCTAATAAACCCTTGTAAGTTCAATGCGACTTCAAGGTGCCGGGGAGGTTTGCACAGCCAGCAGCGAGATGAGGTGGCCCTTTCGGCAGCAGCCTAAGCACATGGATGAGCAGAGCAGGCAGCAACATGAAAACTGGTGGAGAGCACTACCCCTCTTGTGTCCTCCTGTGCAAATTGACGCACCACTTCCCTCAGGTTCTGCTCACAGATTGCTTGCCCTGACCACAGGGCAAGCAAACCACCCTAGGAACTAGCTAAGTGCAGCTACCTGTGTTAACTGGCCATGGGGACTGCTGGCGCTACACAGATGTCACCCACCCCTCTCACAAGACCTGTTACCTGCTGTATGGTCCCTCCACACACAGGGCCTAAGGGTGCTGGGGAGGGGGACAGAAACCCCCTCAGATGCTCCTTGGAGACCTCACAAGATTTGGACTCTTCTGAGAGCATGACAGCGACTGCTGTTGCTGCCACTGCTAATGTTGGCTTACTCACATGATAACCTATTTCACGGGTTATTAACATTTACACATCTGGTAGGCTCCCTATGCTGAATTAACTTATTCTCTTTTGGCATTAAATGAGGGGTTGCTTGTAAATGTCTATTATGACTTGCTTCTGACATTCCAATAATGTTTTACTAGCTGGAAGCCTGATTCATGTTGATTCTCACAATTTTCTATCCCAGACATGAAGTCACAAATGGAAAGGGGACCCCTTCACCAGGAGAAGACTATTTTAAAAATAATTGATACATTTTATCAACATTTTCCCCCAGTAACATGTAGGGGCCCTAAACCATGAACTGTGTCGAACAGACATGTATTATACTGAGTAAGCACAGAAAACAAAGCAAATCATAGTGTCTGAAATTGGAGTATATTTTTTACACACTTTTCAGGGCTGAGAATGATGCATTTTAATGTGCTTCATTTGTATATGATGGAGACTTGACTCTGATCTGTGCCCCCAGGCAGACAGTAAATCCCAGCCAACATAAGTTTGACTACTTGGGCTTTGCAGTTTAGTTTTCTATGTTTTAGAATTAATTAATTTCTTGTAATTAAGTTATTTTCAAATGAAGGTTGGAAAGGGAGTGATAATGTGTATTTTGTATGTACTGAAGCATCTGGATCAACATTAAAATGAGGTTGCATCTGGGTTCTGACACAAATAATGAGGCCTTATTTGACAGTCCTTCTGGCACTTCTCCATGTTCTGGCTTTATTATGAAATATGTACTATATTGTGACTACCTCTTTTTTTTTTTAACAAAAGCAGGTACAAAGTGTTTCAGTCTGTGTTGATTAAAACGGAGTCACTTTTCAATGTTAATTGGATTGAGATCACACTGCATAATATACTTTAGCTTTAAAATATCTTCATCCTGAAGTAGATTCTGGGCACTGCATTTTTCATTACTGTAAAATCGAACCTATAAATTGCTGCCTCAAAATGCACAACAGTTTCCAAAAGAGCACCATAAATTTAGTATTTTACACACAAAACTTGTGAAGATGAAACAGATGCTTGTCACATTTTTCTGAGACTTTTTTGGTTCGTTTCTCATATCCTCTCAGAGTAATGAGCAGAGAGTAAGCAGAAGATATTTACTTGTATGCACTTTCACATCCCACTACAGCACATATTTATCTGATTTTACATTTGCTTAAGATACAGTTATCCTTGTGTCTTTGGGAAAATGTTCTGAAGAAACCAACTAATAATCTGTGGCTTCCTTTTTATTTCTGAAAGAAAATCTTGTATCCTGTCTTTGTAACATAGAAAATTATGCTCAGGTTTAAGATACAAGGAAGTTTAAATGCTGTAGATAAAAAAAAAAAAAAAAAAAAAAAAACAACTTAACATGAAAATTCATTTGATATTTCAACAAATTAAATAAATTTTAAAGTGAACTCTGTTATAGAATCATATAA